>JAPYYW010000307.1:0-74461 GCA_030522545.1 Cremastinae sp. A BG-2022a | reverse complement strand
ATCATTTTTGTGAAATTCCTCGACATTCGTCCTCAAGATTCAAAATAGGGAAAATAATTGAAGAAAGTCGATGAAAAATGAATCGATCATGAGATATTTCGGAGCAGCCTATTAAAAAACAACCAATAATTATAATTTTTTTTTAATTCCTCGAAATTCGCCCCCAAGTTTAAAAATAGGGAAAATAATTGAAGAAAGTCGATAAAAAATGAATCGATCATGAGATATTTCGAAGCAGCCTATTAAAAAACAACCAATAATTATAATTTTTTTTAAATTCCTCGAAATTTGACCTCAAGTTTAAAAATAGGGAAAATTATTGAAGGAAGTCGATGGAAAATGAAGCGATCATGAGAGTCGCGCATGTGTCAGGGGAGGCGAGAAGACGAGGTCTGCGCGAAAGCTCGGGGGGAAAAGCGACGGAGGAGAACGGAGAGGCGGACCGGCGGATCCGCACTCGATCGTACGTTAGCTCGCCGGGTCGGTAGCGTCGTTATCAAGCTCGCGGTGCACACACGCATGCGAAACGCGAGCGGGCACGCACACATTTCCGTCCGCGTTCGGCGAGTTGCGCGTTCGAGGCCGGAGGTAAATCCAGGAACGCGGAGAACAAACGGGATCAGTACGGACGCGACTCTCGGGTCGGCCGGACTCCCGAAAGCCGTTCCAGCCTCCCTGGTCCGGCGAAGGACACGGTCGTGAAGAAATAAGAAAGAAAAAAAACACACACACAGACAGACAGACAGAGAGAAGGAAGAAGAAGAAAACAAAAATATCTGAAATATCACGAAAAATAAAGAGAGAAAATCTGATAAATTATTCTCGTTAAAGATAAATATATTTAAAAGAAATTAAAAAAAGAAAAGAAGATTATTATTAAAAATATATATATCGGAGAGAATATATTTTAGAGGAGTCCGATTGATAAATTACGTTTATAAAGTATATTGCGTCCAACGTTGTATTTAAATTGGGAGGAATATTCGGGTTTGGGGGAGAGAGGGGGATGGCCAGCCTGGCGAAGGGGAGTAAAGAGAAAGTGAAGAAAATATTAAAATAATCTCCCTCGCTTCTTCTCCATTGGCAGTCGCCTCGCTTTTCTTCTTCTTCTTCTTCTTCTTCTTCGTCCCCGAAAAGTGATCGAGTCGAGTATCGAGGAAAAACGGGAGTTTATGGACGAGGAACGTGGAATATCTGTCCGAGGGCGAATCCAGCGAAAATTCGGATAAAACGAGTTTGAGGATCGCGAGAGTTTTGTGCGAGTTTTCCGAGCGGAACGGAGCGAGCTGCTCTCGGATAAAAATTGCGTATCGGGAGACGAGAGGAGGAGAGACACGCGCTGGGGTGGCTCCCTGCGAAAAATTGCCGCAATGACGTCACCGGCCGGGAAACCGGCCACGATTATCCAGAAGGCGAAGCGAAAAATTTCGTTGCCCTGGACCCGCCAGTCCTCGATGACACCCCAGCATCCTGGACTCGCGCGACAACACACCATCGATACTCCAGGATCGTTCCAGTCGCGCCACTTGCGACGACAACCCTCCCTCTCCCAGGTACAGCTCTCTTTCTCTCTCTCTCTATCTCTTTCTCCACCAAAATTCTCCCCCGAACTCGCCCAGCATTGTCGCCAACCCCCACTAAAAAAGAATCAAGAAAAAATTGGGAAATAAAATTACTATTATTTTTTTTTTTGCATTTTTCGAACGATTTCGAGCTTTTTCACTCGAAATTTCGGCGCCATGTTTCGCTACGCAGTATCTTCGTCTTCGGATATTTTTTTTGGAACGATTCCTGGAACTCGCGGGGATCGGGAGTTTTCGAAGGTGCGCGGAAAATTTGGAAGAAAATATTGAGTTAGGAGAGGTTGGGGCTCGATCGTGGCGGGGAGGAGGAAGAGAAGCGTGTGACGCGAACGACGGATTATCGAATAAATTCGGAGAGTCGATACGAGAGATAAGAATAAGTGACGATTCGTCGTGTCTCGACGAGCCTCGCCTCTTCCTCGCGATTCGTCTTTTCTCACCGGACATCGCGTCTCTTATCGCCCACTGACAGATACGTCGCGCGCTCGATAACCGAAAAAACACCTCGACGACTCTTTCGTTCGAATTGTTCGAATTGTCGTATTTTCCGACGCGACGATCATTTTTTTTCGAGGTCGTGAGAAATATTTCGTCTGACCCTGAAGCGAGCGACAGATTCAAGCCCTTCGCAATTTAATTTTCAAAAATCTCATTTTTTTCTTCCTCAAAGTAGTTCTCCAGCCAAGGTCCGTATTTTATGGGGGCACCAGAGGGGCACTAAAAAATAATAAAAATAAGTAGTTAATTTTTTTTATAAAATGCATTATTATTACATAGGGATGTGTTTATTTACTTATTTATTCTATTTTAAAAGTCTTACGTTGCGGGAAACATTGCGAAATATTTGAAGAAACGATGGAGATCTGCGATTTATAGCTTAAATTTTCATTAATTCTATTTCATTTTATTAAAAAGTTTGGTAAAAGGCCCATATTTTATTTTTTAAATTGCATATTTTTAAATGAAGAACAAAATGAGAGATTTTTTATTTAGATCCGCAATCTTTAATAACACAAAAATGCAAATAATTGTAACATAATTACCATTTTGGGCTATGATTCCGCATTAAAAAGCACATTTTCAATTCAATTTTTCTCGAAAATGACATCGACGACACCCCTCGATTTTATTTCTAATAAATTAGGTACTACTCAATTAACTGATATACCCGATAGAGAATTTTTCTGCAGACTCTCGTTTGGCTGGAGAACTATCTTAAGTAAAAAATATAATATTCGATATTTGAAAAATAATTGGAAAATGGTCTCACCTTCGATTTTCGTCCATTTTGATAATTCTCGTCTACGTTTTATTTACAAACCCCCGATAAAGTGCGGGATTTCTTGCTGTTATTTTTTTAGGACCGGAGCGAGTATAAAAACATCCGGCGATCTTAAAAAGCTCGGGATGCGGTGCCCCGGTACACCGAGAATTATATATCTTAAGCGAAAAAAGGAAATGGCAAAGCGAATTGAGTTCAGGGTCCTATATACGAGCACGCTTATAATTCTCATCTCCGGGTTAGAGTAATATTTATTTTTAAAATCGCCGTTCTTGCCCCCGAGCCTGGAATCCAATGACTCACCATTTTCTGTACCGTTAAGAATTTTTCCAGAATTTTTTTATCACTCGTTTTCGATACTTGGCCAATTTTTAAAGAATTTTTATCAGTGCTCCAACCTTTTTACGTTCTTTATTAAATTTAAAATAAAAATAAGTGAAAAAATATACGGAAATAGAAAAATATTTTGTGCATTTGTAATAAAAATATTTTTCATCATTTTCGATACTTTTATTAGAACAATTTTATTATTACTCCTTAAATATTTTTAGATTCTAGTTTATTGAAAGTAAAGTAAAAAAAAACACAAAAATAGTTTGTATATTTGTGAAGAAATATTTTTTCCTTGTTTTATAAAAAAAAATTATTTTGTAAAAAAAATTGATTGTATTCTTTATCGCGAATCGATTCATTCGTAATCTCGATAAGAGGCAATTCCGTGCACGCGTCGTCCTCGTTACGGGAAAATTGAAGAATGAACGTCTCTCGGGCGATCTTGATCTTCGTTCTCTCTCAACTTCCGGCTGGCAGAACCAAACAATCACGGGTCAATGGCACAATTTCGTTGCTGTCAGGTGAAAAACGTATCAGGATATAGCGTGACTACGAATATATCTAAATTTAGTATTACGCCGAATGTTGAACCCGATTATTTTTGAAAAAGAAACAAAATCATTTCTAATCGATACTCTCACGTCAGACAATCGAATTTTTTTTAATCGCGCTTTCCAAATTTAGATCGTAGAAAACATATTTGGATAATTGGTCAACGAGAATTGAAAGGTCATAAAGCAGAAATTCAATAGTGATGATAAATTAGAAAACAATTTTGTAAAATGTTGAGAAATTATTCTTCAATCGTAAATAAGTTTTAAAATATATTTTTCATTGTTTGTTTTCAAGGACTAGAACAATACAATAATGTTTTCTTGTATGTTAATACGGCTGAAGCGTACATTTTTTAAAGTTTTGGATCCAGTTATCAGAAAAATGAAGAATGTCGTTTTCAACTTTGATCGCATCTTCATAATTTTTCATTTTCCCATGGTTAATGTGTTTAATTTTTTTTTCAAATACGACATGAAAAATCTTAATCGACTTTTTTATCATGGAAAATTTTATATTATATTTTATGTCAACATTTCATTGAAACTGAAAATCTCGTTTTTTTGAGGACGTACTATGCCAATAGAATCCTATTAAGAGTTCATTTTATTTGTAAAATCATAAAATGATGTACTTCAAAACTAACCATTTTTTAAAATATAATTTAGAACGATATTCGACAGTTCTCCAGAATTTCAAAAATAATTTAATAATAATTATTGTCAGCTTAAAAAATAATCGATGCTGTTAAATTTAAATATTTAAAAAATGAAATGTCATTAAAATCATCGAATTAATTTTATTTTCTATAAATTTCCAATTATTTTGTATACTTTTAAAAAATGTTTACAGTTTTACACATTAACGAAAATTTTTGAACAGATTGGCAAATAATTAGCAAAGTTTCGTGGCGATTTCTCGTTACTTGAAAGAGGCTTAAACCGATTAACCTTGAATTTTTAATTGGAGGTTGTTACAACTGTGGTTAGGTATATAACGCGGATGATGAAAAGTGGAGAAAAATGGAGGGTGATTAAGCGAAAAAGAAAGCGAGCTATTATATCTGTGATCAATAACGAGGGTAGAGAGCGATTTTGTTTTATTTAATATTATTTTTTGAAATCGATAAACGAAACCAGGGAGGGTTGTCGTGGCGAGAGAGTGATATCTGGCCTCGATAACGGGACGTCTCTCTCGCTCGGGCTCGCTATCCCTTCGCTCTCCGGTATCGATTTCGAGCCACGAACGTGCTTTATCTTTGAAGAATACACTCGAGGATTTTCGTCCGAGTTTACAAAACGGAAATCCCGGTTGTACTCGCGTTTATATTTATCCCCTCCTCCCCCTTGGGGCAATATCTCGAAATTTCGCGGAGAATGAATTCTCGGTTCGAGTGGTGCTTCGTCGCGAGAGTAACGGCAGGGCCCGGGGCCGTTCCCCATCAGGCTTTTCGAAGCGATCCCGAGGACTCTCCGATCTCTCTCCCCCCCCTTTCGATTTCGCCATTTCTCCTCGCAATTTAATTTCGCGTTAATCGAGCGAACGTAACTAAAATTTCGAGTCATTTTTTTTTCTCCTTTTTCTCGTTAAAGCGCCTCTTTTGATTTATATTTTTCGAGCGTTCCGGCTTAAATCCCGAGAGGGAGGAGAGGAGAGATTCTGCCACGGATGGCGAGGTTGTTAATCGAATTTTATAGTCGAGGAGTGAGAGGATCGATTAATAAAAGCCAAGAGACATAACTCTCCGTCACTCAGCCTGCAGACGAATACGGCCGAGCACCAAACTCGCGCAATTATTGGAAAATAATAACGTTTGTGTACATCCATTTATGTGCGTACGAGCGTGTGAATACGCTCATAAAAACAAGCCAGAGAGAAAGAGAGAGAAAATATTTCTTCATAGAATTTATTATGCTCAAACTATACAGCAACGCACTATATGTTTTCCCCTTTCCTTCATCGTTAAACAAAAAGAAAAAAAAAGCGAGCCCTTTATAAAATAATATTTCATGTCACTATCAGCCAATGGGGGACAACGAGACAGCGGTGAAAATTAAAAAATACTTACCTATCTCATCATTGAATTATGTAATTTTCATCATCGCGATTCAATGTCACTTCGAAATCAGTTTTACGATCTGTTTATAATTTCGCCGTTAAAAAATTAAAGTTATACAGAGAAAAAAATTGAATTAAAGGAAAATTAAATCCCGAGTAAAAGCAATCTTCAAGATGTTTAAATAGAAATCAATTATATTTGAAAAAGTCCCTCGAAAGTTTTTTAAAGAATTTAAAATTGAAAGTATCGCGATATTCGAACGAATCTCTGGGGATAAAGTGACCGGAGAGAGCCTCGGGGAACTGAGAAGAGTGATTTCGTCATGGCCGATCCATACGCGATCGCGGCAGATGTTCCGTATTTGTATTTTGTGTAAGAACGGTTAACTCTCGCTGGCGTGTGTAACGAAGCTTTTTTTTTCCTCCTTTTCCACGTGAGTTATGATTTCACGGCGCAGTGCCGCGATATCGCGTTTCCTTGAAGCGTGCGAGCTTGAGCAACGAGAAAAAAAAATCGCGGCACGCTTAGAAGAGAAGAAAAATTCGATCGAAGAAAAAAAGAGTTTTCTTGTCCACAATGAAAGAAATTTTTGAATTTTTACAATATCAAACAGTAATTTAGATTTGAATTTAATGTAGATTTTTTTTAATCTATAAAATAAAATAAAAGTAGAAAAATCCTTATACATCTCCAATTATTGGGATATCTATATTAAAACTTTTCAGTACTTATTTGCTATAAATTTTATTTAAAACTATAAGGCGTAATATGGATTTTGGATCGTTAAAATGTTAGATAATAATTTACACGTGAATTTAAAGCAAATTCATTTGTTTGAGTATCTTTGAAATAAAAACAAAGTTAGAAAATTCTCAGAATCCGTTTTGTTGTCCATATTCAACAAAATAACACAATAAGTTTTCAACGAGATTCTATATATACTTTTAGAGTGAAATAATCGGTAAAGTTGACATTTTATATAGTGGAAAAATAAACCACACCTTTGTCTCGTTGTAACAGAGTATACGAGAAAACATACGAAATTTGCTCGACAAATTTGTTGGTGAATAATTGAAAGAGTAATGTATGTGACAGGCTGTCCGCCGCAATCCGAACGAGAAGCGGGAGCGAAAATACGGTGAATCCCCTCTCGCAGGCTCCAGTTAACAAAAACGACGTTGCTGTTACGTAAAGCACACGTGAACAATGCGATTTATTTATAAATTTGTGCCGACGACGGTCAATCTTGGATATGTTTTTTTTTTATTATTTCATTTTTTCGGGGCTGCACTTTTATTCCGACGTATCGCTTCGTATTCGAGAGAATGTTGGGAAAAGGAATAATAAGCTGAAAAGAGAGGCATCGGGGCAGAACGGGCCGATTCTTCCTATTGTCGGATTCCCATCGGATTATAGGATCGCCGCATATTGCATAGCGATCCGTTTCGTGAGAGAATTCACGCCGGATGCGAGCACAATCCTCGACGAAGCGCGAACTCCGTGCAGGCTCGTTATGATCGAATACATCCTAGACGAGTTCGACGAGCATCGGAAATCCATATATCGAGACAAATGTGTAGTCAGCGTGCGCGAGGGAGGATATCGAGCTTCCGGAAGCTTCGCGCCCGGGAATCATTTATTTATCCTTGAGACAAACAAGAGCCTTTCCAATTTAAATTTATATACAAACAATGGGTTATCATTCCAGAGAATTTAAACCTATTATTTTTCAAGAAATAATATTCATTCGAGAATTGACTGACTATACAAAATGATAACGTATCTTATTGTAGTCTCGAGAAAATCGTTTCGAGACAGATTTTTAAATGGGTCGGATAAAAATGATTATTTTAATGAAAAATTTGAGGGTGTCGAAATTTATCACGTTTTCAAAGAGAAACAAACCTCAAGAAAACTTTTAAGAAATAATTGTGCAAAAATTATCAACAATTAAACGAAATAATTGAATAGTAAATAGAGAGAAATGCTTGTTTACCCTCGTGCAAATTTTCATGCAAATATTCAAGATCGGTTACCGATTAACCCCAAAATCGATTTAAGCGATTGCGCGAAAAATAATCTACCTCGGAGAGTCCTCACGTGCTTCGAAAATATCCACAGTGCGGATACCGTGTCGCGATAAACCAAGAGTGTTCGTAAAAAATACTCGAAGGTCGTATAAAAGGCCTTTAAATCCCAACAGGCTCTCAATTCTCTCTCTCTCGCTCGCCCTCTTTGACGCCATTTTCGCTCAACGTTTGAAAGCTTTTCCGTATAACATGATCGTTGACACGTACACGAATCCGGAGGAATTTATCACGAGACAAGTGGCGCGCGAAAAAAAAGCGAGAGAATTGAAAAAGAAACAAAAAAAAAGTGTAACTCGAAATTCGTCAAATGATCATTTCCGGTTTTAATCAAAAAAAGAAGAAGAAGAAGAAGAAAAAAAGAAAGTTGACCATTCGAGTACCGAGTACTGTCGAGAAAATGAGTAATTAATACCGTTCTCCCTATCGATCAAGAAGAAAAAAGGGCGCAGTACACTCTCCATTTAATTCCGGGGGATGATCGCGCCCTCGACGGGGTAGTAACCGAGCCGAACTGTCATAACGGCGCGACCTCTGTCAACAGAGCGCGTCGACCGTTTCCCTTCGAGGCCCGTGTTTTCCTTGCGGAATCGTTTTCGTTGCTTTACACGTCGAAATTCCGAATTTACGATTTTACGTTAAACGAGACACTACGAGCGTGTTTTTCGGCAAGGGAGAGATAGAACCGACCCGATTCGTACGTTTCGATACTCTCTCGAAACACCTCCGCCGAAACTTTTCGACTGAATCGAAATCAGCCAGCCAAGAGTAATAGATATACTATTAGTCGCTCCGACGAACCGAAAATCATCAAAGACTGTCCCTCGGAAGCTTCGGCGCTATTTCATTATTCGATAAAAAAACAGTGCATCGCTATTTTCGTTGCAAAAAATATTCCCCGCGTTTTCGATTATGTATACCAAGAGCCACATTGCTTTTACATTTCTCGACAAGAATTTTGAAATTTCTGAGCAAAATTGGCAGAATTCTTGCACGAAGAAAATTAGTCATTTTTCGCTTTTTATCGTTTATTTATACAACATACATTTATTTCATGAAGTCACTGTAATCAATATACAGTAATTTTACTATAAACTAATTTACAGTAATTTCACTATAATTAATTATCAATAGTTTCACTGTAAATTTTATTTTCACTATTAAATTTTATTATTGTGAATTAATTTACGATGATTTTACTGTAAAAATAACTATGAATTAATATATACAGTGATTTATCAAAGAAAAAGAAAACAGTGCAATGTTTATTTTTCTGTGTGCGTTCCAGAGCGAAAAGGAAAAAAATATTTGTTGAGAGAGTTTGATTGATGAGACGATTATTCGCGATATCCGATCGTCTATCGAATAACGAGTCTCTCATTTTTCCGTACCTTGGCTTCCTTTAATCTACGCGTGACGCGAGCTTTTACGTCGAACGAGTGATCAATAGCTCAGAATATGAACTTGCCGGGATGCAACCGAGAGCTTATTTACAACGCTTCGACGTTATTAATAAAAGAGAAGGGAAAAAAGGAGGAAAAGAAGGAGAGAAGAAAAGTGGAGGAGGAGAAACGACGAGGAACCTACGAGTGCTTCTATTATTAAATCTTTCATTCATCGATGATACGCTTTTCCTCTCATTCTCTTTTTCCCTCTTTCTTCCCGCTTCTCGTTATGCAGAACGAGCGCAATTATAGATCGTCCACGGCTAATTCGCCGGCCAGAATAATCGCCGCAATTTTTTCCTCCCTGCCAATTCTATAATTTTCTACCTACGAATTTTGTACAATTACGATCCTCTTCTCTTTTTTTCCACTTTCGGGAACTCTCTTTTTTTTCCCCGCTCAAAAAGTTCAATTTTCTTTCGCGATGGATTTCGAATCTTTTTTTTTTTCGTTTTCTCGCGAGTTTTTTTTTTGTTTTTAATTCTTTTTTTGGATGAAAAAGAATATCGTGGAGATGACAAAATGGGTAATATCCGGCACGTTGTCTCGGCCCTTGACAAATCGACTGGCTGGGTAACGAACGCGCGTACGAAAAGGGAGAGCGCGTCCGGCTCGCGTGCGAACACGGCTATCGCTTTTCGAGATCGGAGCAAGTTTCGAGAGCTCGGAAACCCGGGAAGGAAATATAGGAGCGAAGGGCCCATTTAGATTTCGACGTGCGCGCTAATCGTCACGCCGTCAAAATTCATTTTTCTGACTAATCACTAATTTATTTAATTCCTTACGACGAGACTCACTCAAATTAACTCGAGGATGTTCTCGCCTTATAGACACCTTAAAATGTTCTTTTTTTTCACGTATATAAAATTCTCACATTGTACATTTTGATGATAATTTTATAAAAAACTTGTTACCATTTTTCATAAGGATGTATGTCAAAAATTTGAATTAGTATGAAAAGCAAAATCTTTTTTAGTGTTAAAAAAGTGTATTTCGTTTAAAGATGTCTGTCGAAAATTGTAGTTAAAATAGAAATGTATTAATGAATTTATTATAACAATGAAACGTATTTTGGAATTGAAAAAAATTGACGTTGCGGATATTTTGCACTATCTTACGTATTTTAATAATTTATTTTACATTTGGAATATTCTGTAAAGAAAAATACATTTAAAAATTATAAATTTACACGGTAAATTCGTTACGAAGTTACCACCGCCTTAAAGACGAAAAATTCTCAAATTTATAAATATCAATATGACAAAATGACTAAATTTCAACGAGACAAAATTGCTTTTAGGGAATAATGAATTATCGTGGACAGAGAGAGAGTCGCGAGCTATAATCAACAAGTTATTTGATTTTGTGTTGGAACAGACGGGAGTCGTCGAGATGACTTGGGTCGTGGCGGATCATTCGGCAGCTCCCGGTTCGCGAGAATTGACGGTAACGAAGGGACAGCAGGTCGAGGTACTGGAGAACGGAAGCAGCCACACCGGAGGTGGCGAGTGGACACTCGTGAGACTGCCACTCGCGCCGGGCCAGCCGGAGCCTCCGCCGGAAGGCCTCGTTCCCACGAGCGCCCTCAAACAGCCGCCAACAACCTCTTGCAAAACTTCCCCGTCCAGAAAAGCGCCATCTTCCCAACAAAATACCGTAGGAATTGCTCAACAGCCCGTTACAGCTGCCGAGGAAACCGGTGAGTGTTACTCTCACTCTCTTTACGAAAATTCTCCTATTTTTCCAATAATCTTTCTCCGAAGGAAGATTCTCTTCGTAAAGAAACGCCCGATCAAACCGATTTTTATATTTATATTTCTTTTACATCCATTTTTTTTATTTATATAATTTGTTTTGTATATACATCTTTTTTATACACTGAGAAATTTCGTCGAAACAACACTTGTTTATTTAAAATAATTAAACTTCAGTTAAATAAACCAAGAATTTAGTTCAATTTGCAAAATAATATCGTTGAACGTATTGAAACAAATATTTTGTTGAATCAACCGAATTTCGTTTTCAGTGTAGTTCCAGGCCATTAAGTATATAAAAATACAATAATGCATCGGAAGAATTCGATTTCTCGATATTGTAAGCTTCCTTAATAGAAGACTTGGAAAAAAATGGACGAAATGTTGGGCTCATAATATTTGGTAAAAAGAGAGTAATTAGTTCGATTATTCCCATTTTTCGAGTTGATGAACGTTTAGTTACAAAAGCGTGGGAGGAAGGTTATCACTGTCAGATTGACACGGTTTCTCTCTCACGTAGCGATTTAGCGAGAACGTTGGGGCGAGCTCGCCTCGCTGCAGAGTTAAGCGGAGAAAAGACAGTAGACAAAGACGAGAGCAAGGGAGAGAGATCACTTGCAACGTTAATCCTGTCGAGCCCGGAGTGATGCTCGAGCCAATTAATTCCCTCGAGCGTCGACGCAAGGTCGATCGAATTTGTCACCTCGTCTTCGAGACTTATCGATATTTCTCGGAGCAAACATTACGCGAAAATAATCCACGCGCGCTGATGAAGGAAAACTAGAAGTTATGGAAACAGACGAGTACGGATGAAAGAGAAGATTCGAGAACGCTTCAAAAGTCAATTTAATAATTTTTTAAATAATATTTCGTAGTTAAACGGAGTTAAAATTACGTTCCATCATAAATTTCAAATACAAATTATTGTGCAACCAAAAAATTCATAATGAAAAGTTCAAAAAATTGTTTTTTCATCCTTTTTAACATTTAGTTTCTGTTTAAAGATATTACTTGATCAAAAATATTCTTTAAATAATCAAAATGTTGATTATTTTAGGCGAAACCAAAAAATTAATACTAAAAGATGCAAAAAAAATCAATTAAATGTTAATTTTTTTGGCTTTTTAACGAGAATCCATGAAAATTATCTTTGAAACGGTGGATGAATGACAGAAAAATGATTTTTGAAGCGTGTAGAGCGTGTATGGAGTCGAAACGGTTGGTGAAGCAATTTGCGAGTTTGGATCTCGGTAGTTGGGGCGAAGCGAACGGCGTTCTCTCTCCGCATTCGATCAATACGCACGAGCGCGTGTCCTTGACCAGTTCGCAGCCTCCGGAGCGGCCGCCCGACCTATCGCAATTCCCACCCACCCTTAAATCTCGTATGCAGACACACGCACCTTTTCTTCTCTCTTTATTTTATTTTCGACACGTGTACACCCCTCAGCCCCGTGTTCCTCGTGCCACGCGTCACGTATTCCCAGAGGACGTTCCGGGCCGTCAAGTGCGACGAAAGAGACACGACGATATCTCGTCCGCCGCGGCAAACGCCACCCGAGCTTCTCCTTCGAGATTAAGAAATAATGGAGATCATCCGTGCTCCCGACAATCGACGAGCACTTATTCAATTCTTACGACTTGCGTGGACAGCACGTGCGTCCCCAAGCTGCATCTAGGTCGTTGCGAATCAAACAATTTTCGTCCCTAGCTTTTTCTCATTTTCGACGCCTTGGTAATGAAAAAAAAGTCAATTACAGACTTGGAAAAAAGATTTCGCTTTTTTCTCAGTCAACCAAATTAAAAAAAAATTAATAGGAAGGTTATGCTGCTAATTAATACTGAATCTGATTCTTATGGGTCATTCCTTTTAAACATTACGAAGGATTTTGCTCAATTTTCAATATCTAATTTTTTTATGCACGTACATCCCCAAGCTGCATCCAGGTCGTTGCGAATCAAACAATTTTCGTCCCTAGCTTTTTCTCATTTTCGATGCCTTGATAATGAAAAAAAAGTCAATTACAGACTTGGAAAAAAGATTTCGCTTTTTTCTCAGTCAACTAAATAAACAAAAATTAATAGGAAGGTTATGCTGCTACTTAATAGTCAATCTGATTCTTATGGGCTATTCCTTTTAAACCTTACGAAGGATTTTGCACAATTTTCAGTATCCAATTTTTTTTAGTACACGTGCGTCCCCAAGATGCATCTATAGATTGTTGCGAATCAAACAATTTTCGTCCCTACCTTTTTCTCATTTTCGACGCCTTGAAAATGAAAAAAGCCTTTTTCTCAGTCAACAAAATAAAAAAAATTAATGGGAATGTTACGATGTTACTTAATAGTCAATCTGATTCTTATGGGTTTTTCATTTTTTATATACAATAAAAATTATAGCCTTACGAAGGATTTTGCACAATTTTTTTAATGCACGTGCGTCCCCAAGCTGCATCTAGGTCGTTGCGAATCAAACAATTTTCGTCTCTAGCTTTTTCTCATTTTCAACGCCTTTTT
This sequence comes from Cremastinae sp. A BG-2022a, assembly GCA_030522545.1. Lineage (NCBI taxonomy): Eukaryota > Metazoa > Arthropoda > Insecta > Hymenoptera > Ichneumonidae > Cremastinae sp. A BG-2022a. The sequence goes on along the minus strand of JAPYYW010000307.1, from coordinate 60,852 downwards.
TTCAAACACACTTAGAAACAATATTCTTAAAATTTATGCAATTTTCATACGAAGAGGCTCTACCATGTAGTAATAGCAGTAGTAATGGAGATATAAAAGCGACTATTTTCAACATTTCATATCTCGATTTCTTGATGGTTAAGCTTCGTAAAATTTTATACACGTTTTCATTTGACATTGAAGCAAATCTGTTCAAATTTTTAATAAAATCTGTTTAAAGACGATTTTTCGATCGTATTACACCCTAAGTATAAATTTCTGATTATTTTTTATTGCTCATTTGTACTCAATAACACTTATAAAACGACCTCGAGTAAAATGAAATTAAATTGATTAAATAAAATTTAACCAAATTAATAAAAAAATGAAATTAAAACGAATTTATTAACGAAAATTTAATAAAATTTTCTTAAAATTTTAGAAAATCAAAAAAAATGTAATCAAATGTTTGAAAATCAGAATGAAATTGAAGCATGATAGACATATGTTAATGTTTACTGTTTAATTATCATGAATAAATAAATATGAATAATTTGATGCGCGGCGTAATCGGCATTCGAAGGATGATGGCGAGCGGCGTGAAATTCTTCGGCAGTCGGCATTGTGCGTTAGCTCGCTCGGGATCGCGTTATTTAACAATATTTATAACCGCGTCGCGTCCACTCGCTCGAGTTCGCTCGTTTCTCACCTAACGCGCCATTTTTAACGCGCCCGCTTTCCCCTCGGGAGAGGCTCCCGGCTCGTTCGAAACTATCGCGATTACCAGTGCGAACGCACGTGAATGCCCGCGGAGATATATAAATAAGAAACGGAGTGAGCAATTTTTCGAGATAAGAGAAAACGACGGAACGGGAGCGACAACGGAGAACTCCGCCTAGTACAAATTTATCCGCTCGCGAGAAACCACTTCCACTCTCTTCTTCTCTCTCGCTCTCTTCCTTCCTATCTCGTGAAAACTTAATTTCTGTGGCCATGTGACCATAAAAACGCGATGAACGAGCACCGGGTCGTTACCGTTACAAGAAGTCGATCCCTGCCACGATTTGGATTTTTACACAGAGGTTAGAGAGATAAAAAATTCAATTGCAAATAAAAATTCAATTAAAATTGAATCTTTATTTTCATAATGTTTACTATATATTTTTAACAATTTACACAAATCTTTTTTGTCAAAATATAGTTTTTGTTTGAAATTTTATTATCGATTGATTATTTTTAAAAAATTCTGATCATTGTTTACTTTAGAATCTAAATAATTGATTTTTCATAGTTGCCTCTATCATAAAGTGACAACTATACTATTTATATTTTCGGCTAAATATATTTTTACATTATAATATAAATCAAATATACTCAAATCTATTGTTATCAGTAAATAAATTTTATTTTTATATAATAAAATCTACCAAATATTTTTCTCAGTGTGATAAAATTGCATATTTTGAAATCAAATTTCATATTTTCATAGTCAATAATATGTAAAAAAAAATGTTTTCATTTATTGGACAGTTTTTAGTTCAAAATTTTTGTTTAGTAACACTTGAAATGTATATTAAAAAAAAAGAAACTTTATTTCTCTACAAATTGATTAGCAATTATCAGTGACTCGTAAATTGGGGTAAACAAAGTACGAACCGGAATCGGTCAAGTTGGCGGAGGGAGTGCATTTGTCAAGCTGTCAATCGCGGGAGAGTTTGTCGTGCTCGAAGCGTCGACGTACCTCGTGAGCGCTGTTCGAATCAATTATCGTTTAAACACCTTCAGCTCCGACATATTTGAAATTTGTTTCTTTTTTCTCATCTTTTTCCCTCATTTTTTTTTCTCGTTCCCATTTGTCATCGCGTATCAGCTCATTTTTCTCGTGACGCATAGGCGTTTGATAATCCTTCGAAATTCGTCACCGGCCGTCGTATCTCTCTCTCTCTCTCATTTCTCGCGCCAAATCGCGAGACGTCGAAGCGTGAAATAAATCTCTCGTGAAAACGAAGAATTTTGTTTTTTATCGAGCGACGAAGAATTTTGTTGCTGTTTTATCGCGCAACGTAGAATTTTGTTACTATTTTATCGCGGAGCGTCGAATTTTATTATTTTTTTATCGCGCAACGAGCGTCCTTCGCGCATTTATTCCCGTCGCAACGAATTCCGGAAGTGTTTCGAGAAATGTATTGAGGAGATAACGCGGGATCTCTGGTATTGGTGGGCAGCGTAGGAAACGCTCATGACGGGGCTCGTCGAAGCTCGAAGAATTTATTCCTCGTCTCCATATGAGATTCCGGTCGGGCTACGAGCGCTGAATCGCTAAACTTCGCCTCACCTCAGCGACATTCCAATTTTTCCGTACGAAAAGCCGAGTATCGCGTTTCGTAAGTAAAAAAAAAAGAGGGAAGGAGGGACAAAAAGACTCCCTCGTCTCACTCTCGAGAATCTCCCGGCACACGAGCTAATCGGGTCTTTACCCAGTGCGTTCCAATATTGGAACATTCGTAGACGCTGAACTTGGCGATATTCCAGGTTCTTAATAACGCGAACGATCTCTTCGACTCCGAATCCTCCCCGTTCTGTCTCCATACCGGCGACGAGGCAAAGAACGAGTGATTATACAATTCTGTGAAAAAAAAGCAAACGATAAAAAAAAATGTAAAGAGAAACAAAAAATTAAGCATAAAAACACAAATAAATCCGCGCCGATCGGGGAATTAGTCGCGAATTTCGTTTTTTTTTCATTGTTTATCTTCTTTTTTTCTCCTTCCTTCAATGTTTACGTTCGGCTGTTCGCAGTCGCACTCTCTTGTTTCGCGTGGATTCTGGTCAATGGCCAACTACGTCAAAATAAACTGACGAAATTCGTACGAAAAGAAGAAGAGGATCCTCGAAAGGTCTCGCTACAAAATAAAATATATTTTTCTCCGAGGCGTAAGGCGTTTCGCGTCTACATTTTATTCCAGAAATTTCGGGGAACGGAGCGGTGACGATCGCGAGTTTGAAACGAGGGTTGTAAATATAACGGAGATTTTCAGGCCGTCCGAGAATTCACGATGCACGAGGTGTTTCTTTTATCGTCGTTTAACGTTTTTCCCGATGACATAATGAGGCTGGAACGATCGATAACGTCGCGTTACGGCGACCTTTTACGAGAATTCGCATCTAAAAGTCTCCTATTTAATAAATAACGTCGTCAGAAAAGTGAGAAAAAAGTTTAAGGGGGTTTTTCGAGTCGAGAAAAGAGATCCGGACTGTCACTTCCCGGTCGGACGCGGATCGGCGATCGGAGCCGCTCGATTTTCATTTTCGGAGCGCTCGAACGAGCAAGGGAAACAATCGCGTGTTTTGTGTCGCGCCCCGTCCTTTATTCTCTCCTTATCGACCGCCACCTTCTATTTCCGAGAAGTCGCCCTTTTATCCTCGTTTTTCTTTAATTAAATTTACATACACATGCTTCTTACAAATTTTAAGTGAAAATATTATTTTTCAACGATTCAACCTTGACGGGACGGGACATTATCTACTTGATATTTAAAACCATTGATTATTTAACATCTTCGATTACTTTTCCCTTTTTAATCAACTCTTCGTATTTACATATTTTTTTGAAATTAATTATTAAAAACAGAAGTAGAGAAATTATTCTCCATTTATTTAAGGTGGTCGTGCCACTATTATCTACTTAACACATAAAATCTTAGTTTCAATAACTTTATTCTTATTGAAAAGAAATATTTACGTATGTGCATATTAGAAAAAAAATTAATCGTTGAAAATAGAAGATATATAATTATTTTTCAATCATCTAAGGCGGTTGTGCCTGTATATTTTTTACTTAATATTGTTATTCATTACGCAATAATTCGTTATAAAATCATTGATTGCATAAAATTTTCGATAACTCTTTTCATATTTTTCTTCAATTAAATTTACGTATAAGTTTATTTACAATTAATCATTGGAAATTAAAGTGAAAAAAAATATTGTTTTACCATTAAAAACTTCATATAATGCGCTCTATTCCTATATAAATTAATTAGAGGCTTCCTGTCTTTTTTAATATAGGACACGTATACGTGTTCTTTTTAATTAATCATTAAATCGATTAAATTAAAACGAAAAATATTTTTCTACAATTAAGAATATCTTGCCAATACTGTATACTACGTACTTGATATTTTTCAACAATTAATGATTTTCTATTGAATACAATAATGGAATACAATTAATTATTTTGCAAGTCATTTTTACACGTGAGATTGATTATACAAACTAACAGTATATGATTTTTGAAGTAAAGGTAATGGAATTTGCTTATATTTTGAATTGAATTACTCACTCGACTGCAAAGAGCTGTTCGAACCGCGTTAAATGGCTTCGGGGTGTTCGGGGCACGTACGTTGAGAGTCAATTAGACTTTGCAACGATCTCTAGAAATACAGGGCGCGCATCGGGGTAAATAAAAAAGCGAGAAAGAGTCGAAAAAGCACGAGGCTGACGTCAGAGGCATCCTCGAGACACTTCATTCTCGCTTTTATAGCGGCGAGCATCCGACCTTTAACTCTCGTGATATAGTAACTTGGAATCGAACCAAAGACAGTGGGAATCACAGCGAGTCGAGGAAGAGAGAAACGACGAGATCGAGGGACGAACTATTTCCGAGCCTCCGGACCCACTCACTGCTTCCTCACTTTAGAAACGCCGAATCTCTTTTTCGTCGTGGACGACGTAGTACCGCGAGAACAGCTTCCGCGTTCGAGTCGGACTATTTTTCCATCCGACTAATCGGCCGGTTATCGCGAAAATAAATAAAAATAAGGACATTCGAATATCTTGTCATTTTCATTCGCTGATCGCACGAAAAGTTTATCGTTCCGGGCATTAATTCACCTATTTTTAAATTCGATATAATTATTCCAACTTTGTAATTGGACCTTTTTTGTGGTCGCGATGCGGATGATAGTGTGAAAAATAATAGACGAGCACGGAAAACGTCGTTCCCACTGGGCTATTGTTAATTTCCGGGAGCGACTGTCCACCCAGCCGTTGAAACGGAGCGAACGCGTTATTCCACGAGAGACTGCGATGATGAAACTTTAATTGCGTCTAAGACTTTTTTCTTCTTTCGTTTCAACCAAATTTGTGCACGAAAAATATATTCATGAAATCGAAAAAGTGAGAAAGTTGTGTTATATGGAAGACAACTGCGTGAAGCTTTGATTTTTATTCGAGTCGTGAACCAAAATTGTATTCATGAAATCGAAAAAGTGAGAGTTAACTTTAAGTACGTATTAAACTTCTTTCTCGTTCTCGTTCGTATTCACGAAAAAAGTGAGAGTTATTCTACAAAGAACAACTATGAAACTGTAATTTACGTCCGAAGCTTGTGTCAAGACAATTATGTAAAATTGCATCTAAAACTTTCTTCTATTTTAATCTAAACTGTGCATAAAAATATTCACAAAATTGAAAAAGTGAAGAAATTATTCTACGAGAGACAACTATGATTCTGTAATTTACGTTTTTAATTTTTTTAGAGTCAACTATATAAAACTATCATTTTATCCAAGATTCTTCTTCTTTATCTTCATCGAAATTGTGCCAGAAATATATTCAATCAATCAAAAAAGTGAGTTATTCTACAAGGAACAACTATAAAACTGTAATTTACGTCCGAAGCTTGTGTCAAGACAATTATGTAAAATTGCATCTAAAACTTTCTTCTATTTTAATCCAGATTGTGCATAAAAATATTCACAAAATTGAAAAAGTGAAGGAATTATTTTACGAGAGACAACTATAAAAACTATAATTTACGTCTTAAACTTTTGTCAACTGCATAAAACTATCATTTTGTCCAAGATTTTTCTTCTTTATCCTCATCGAAGTAGTGCCAGAAAAATATTCACTCAATCGAAAAAGTGAGTTATTCTGCGAGGAACAACGATGAAACTGTATATAGTAGCATCTAAGACTCTTTTCTGGTTTTTATTCGTCTAAATAGAGCACGAAAAATCTTCACGAAGTCGTAGGAGTGAGGGAGAGGGCACAAAAATTTCATTCATTGCTCGTTCTCTTGTTTATCGAGAGCCAACGTTTCGATTGTCCGGATTATTTCTGCGAGCCGGAAACGATAGAAAAAGTGAGCGGGCCGGGCGCGGTGGGCGAGAGAGAAGCGTCGCTGATTCGCGAAAAGTAAACTTGGCACAAGGATTTGCCCGAGCGAAAACGTGGGCAGAGGGAGAGAACGATTGCTCATCCCAAACAATCTCCCTCCCGACGACGATGAGAGCGAGAGACGACGCAGACGAGCGAAAGGAAGAGAAAAAAGGAGAATAAATACTCAAAAAAAAATGGCCGTTGGGATTTTCCCATATTCGAGAATTTCGGTCGCGGAGTGACCGAACGTCAGTCTCGTTTCCGAGCCAGAAACGTAAAATATCGGTCGAGACTCCTAGCTTTTGAGAAACCCTCGAAAAAAAAATTTTTTTTGTGCAAATAAAAAAAAAGGAAGATAGTTGATTTTTTGGCATTGAAAATTCGCTAAAAAATGGAAGTTTCGTTGTGACTTATTCGCGTCGAAATAGACTATTCGAACAATGGGAATACTCCGGAGCGCGAAGAAACATTACTCTCGTTTACCAAGTAGGCGACACAGACGCAATAGTAACGTTTCGCACTTGTGCTCGTGCTGTATGAAAATCATTATTTTATGCGAAGCTCCCGTATGCCGTGTTTCAGAAACTGTGTCAAACGAAGGGAATGGCTCGACGAGTACAAGCTCACCGGGCAACAAGAGGCGAGGATTCAGCTCGTGAGTATTTCCATATGTCGATACAAGTCGACGAAATATAGTCCAAAATTTAAACAGCTCGTTTATTACCCCTTCAATGATTTATTTTTATTTTTATAATTAATCAATGAACCCACGAAAGATTCAAAATGATTGAAAATTTGATTTTGAAAAAAATGTCTTTTTACAAACACATGCTCTATCAATTATCCGTGCATGAAGTACAATAAATAATAAATAAAGATTAACAAAAGAAAGGTAATATAACTAAATAACATAATTATGAAAATGATTTTGACAATAAAGTATTTCATTTTTTTATTTTTTATATTAACTATCTATTGACAGCTTGAACATATTTTGCCGATAATTTATACCTTTTCAATCATTTAAATTTATTTAAATCATTTAAATAATTTTTTCTCACATTACTACAAATAATAAATGATTCGTAAAAAATTGTCTTTGTGAGACGATACAAAAAATACACGAATGTAACGTAAAAATGATTATTTTGGATGTGAATGAATCCGATGAATTTTGGCTCTAGAAGAAAATGGTTGCCACAACCATTGCGAAAGCTCAGTCACGGCAAGGTCGAGAAATCGACGAGCGCGACGTCGACGACCGAGCGTCCGTTGCCCTCGCTCAAGAAAACACCGTCGGACAAGCGTTTCAAGCTGCCGACCGGAGACAAATCCGGACGAGCAGTTTCCGAGGGCGAGGAAGAAGAAGAGCCAGAACTCGACAACGGCGAAGCCCCGACGTTCCTCGAGCAAAACGGTGGAGAGGACGGCGAGGACGATTTCGAATTGCCACCCCCGATGAAACCGATCACAGAACCGATTTTGGTCGCAGCCGGAAACGGCCCGCCGGGATCGACCATTCCGGACGAACTGCCCGGTAAACGAGTGAGTATATTCATTTATACTTATTTTTAAAACAAACTTTTGTTATTTTTTTACTTTATTGGTAACAAATAATTTTTTTTTCAATTTTAAGTAATCATAATATGAAGGAAAATTGTTCCAGAATTTTTCATATCAATTTTTTATGATAAATTATTTTAAAAAACTTCCAGCATTGTTTTTGAAAAAAGATGATAAAGTAAAAAAATTACTCAAACTTTAATTTAACTTTGTTATTTTACATTTTATAATTTAACCATTTATGTACTTACATATTTATTTATATATCACTCTGTAATATAATTGTCAAAGTCAATTTCAGCTGAAACAATTTTCCTACAAAAAAGTACACTCTGAAAAAAATTAAAGATGCTTTTTCAACCCTTACGTGAGAGCTACTTTTAAAAGATTTCTGAATGAAATCTTGATTTCTCTCCTCAATATATTCCGAATCCTAGTACAAAGAATCGGCGATACGATCGTTGATAAGTCCCACAAATCGAGACTCGCGTGTACGATGATCAAGAAATAAAAAAAGAAACGAGCATCCGCGCTAATCGTAGCTCGAGCGAGTATTTAAACGCTCGTACGCAATACGCGATGAGCATTTCGAGTTCGCACCGAGTCGAGTTGATTATTCTGTTTGCAGACAGCGGAGCGATCTATCAAGACGCTGGACGGAGCTACCACAGCCGACCTTGCCGAGATCGAGCAGATTGTCAAGGAGAGAATGGTCAGTTATTATCCGACTCGTTATAATTCGATTCGAGACTTCCTGTTATTTTGCATCGACAATGATTGATTTGAATATTCATGTCATTAATATAAAAAAAAGCATATCCGTACAAAATTCGTATTCATAAAAAAAACATTCATTGCATCGAAACAAAAAATAAAGCTGCAAACTTTGATTTATTATTTAAAAAGAAAAGTAGAAAAATAATAATGACATCGACGATATTTCAGGAACAACACACTGAAAATCAAGAACGTCACAGCCTGATGAGAACGCCGGGACGATCATCGACAGGGGAGGACAGTTACAGCGGAATGAGCGGCTCCTCGATAACCGAGGAGGTAGATCCGGAAACAGCAGCACTGGCAAAACGGCAATTCGTTTTGAGAGAATTGGTCGACACAGAGCGAGATTACGTGAATGATCTGAGGCAAATTGTCGAGGGCTACATGGCACAGATGAGGGATCCCGAGAGCGAGGTCCCCCTGCCCGAAGACCTCAAAGTCGGCAAGGACAAAATGGTCTTCGGCAATCTTGAGGCCATTTACGAGTGGCATAGAGAGTTAGTACGACTTTTATTGCGTCTTTTTCCACAAGATACTTGATACAATACACTACGGAATCAGAATAGAGAAGAAAAATATACAGAATGAGAAAAAATACTTCGTAATGCAGAATAATACGAAAAAAAACGTGGAATGAAAAATACAAAAATTTATAATAAGAATTAAAGAGTACTTTCTGGTATTTTGGAAATTTATGTGTATTTTTTCTTTGTAGCTTTTTCTTGAAAGCCCTGGAACGATGTATCGAGCATCCGGAAGAATTGGGGCCCTTGTTCAAACGCTACGAAAGAAAGCTTCACATGTACGTCGTGTACTGTCAGAATAAACCAGTCTCGGAATACATCGTGTCCGAATACATCGACACTTATTTCGAAGTGAGTTCTATTTTTAATAAAAGATGATATCACTGTGGAAATATGAATTAATTAGACGGATCAGTAAATTGAAATGTTATCTCGTATTCTTTTAGGAATTGAGACAAAAGCTCGGTCACCGTCTACAGCTCTGTGACTTGCTGATAAAGCCGGTTCAGAGGATTATGAAATATCAATTGTTGCTGCGCGACGCGCTCCGGCTCACCGAGAGGACGCAGCGGCTATCCGAGATCGAAGATCTCAGAGCGGCCGCTCACGTTATGCGAGTCATTCCAAAGGCAGCCAACGATATGATGGACGTTGGGAGACTGCAGGGTTTTGACGTTAGTTAACAAAATTTTTTTTATTTATGGTTGTTGACCCCTTGCGCCTAAAAAAGAAACAAATTTTTCTTTGAAATTTTGGTAACATCAATTCTTTTAAGAACGTTGTAACGAAATGTCAAAGTCTGAAGAATTGCCTGAAAATATAACAATTCGATAGAAAATAATATTAGCTTTCCAACAAGCACGAAATTTAGATAGATTACCGAACATTCTGTGAAGAAAAATACATTTGAAAATTATAAATTTACACGGTAATTTCGCTTCGCGTATGGGGTATGAATATTTATTTGAGCAATTAGCACATGCAGACATTAGAGAATTATATGAATTTTTGATATGATGTTCCTAGGGAGGTATCATTAATGATATCAATAAAAAAAGTGGGGTCATCGAACAAATAAGAAAAATTTATCGAGTTAATCGATAGTTCACTGTGTCAAACGTCTTTCGTCATCGTTCAAAACAGTGTCTAATTTTTAAAAGTATAAATTAATTCAAATCATTATTTTTCTGAAACGTATTAATAAAAGTGAAGTTACAACCTCCTTAAAAAATTGCAAAACTTAACATAGTTTGTAAGAAAATAATTTATGTGATATTTATCAAATAAATTAACATGCACGTTATCGTGTAAGTGATTAAAAAGTGACAAAAAGAATTGAAAGTCATATATTTGACCTATTCACCAAACTTTATTTTGCATGGCGTCAATTGGATGTGTGCGATGTAAAATTGTGTCAGTAGTACTTTCGGACAACAGTCTCCATGAGACGCTATGCATAAACCACTACCAAAAAAGCTTGACATAAAGAATATTCATTAAAAAAAGATTAATAAAATATTAGTCCGCAATCAAGTGTTGATTAACGGAAATTAAAATTTGTCAATGACCGATCTATCTTTTAAAGAATAAGTAGCTCAAGAAAAAATAAATCTTGACGAAATTTTTTCCAGGGTAAAATAACAGCGCAGGGTAAACTGCTCTTGCACGGTCCGCTGTCCGTGACTGATCTCACAAACGTTCAAACTCGAGGACGAGAGTGGCAGGTGTACCTCTTCGAGCAAAATATAATATTCAGTGAGGCCGTTGGCAAGAAAACGCAATTTACGAATCCTACGTACATCTACAAAGCTCATATCCAGGTAAAAATTGTTTGCAAGATGAGAGTATCTCATGGTTGTTTTTTCTGAGCAAGAAAACACTGTGTCTCGGTAACAGGTGAATAAAATGAGTGTGGACGAGTGTCCCGATGATCCTGAAAAGTTTATCATCCGTTCGACGGATCCTCTGACCCCGGGACTAGGATTCTCGTGTAGCGTGGTGGAGGAGAACGGTCCGCGAAAACAGGAATGGTGCGACACGATAACATCGATTCTGCAAACACAGCACGACTTTCTCAAGGCCATACAGTCGCCGATCGCCTATCAAAAGGAACTTACCAAATACCCACAGTAAGCGTCTCTAAACCTTCCACAGAAAAAGCAAAACGAACCTATGACAAGAAAGAGCGAAGAAGCGAAGAAGGGAATAAGAATAACAAACCGTGAACCTCATTGACACACTCTCTCTCTCTCTTTTAACACTTGAAAACCTGTGAATAATTCGTTCCAACAATATTTTTGTATATTTTATATATGAGGAATAACGAAACGCTGTAAGGTAGATAACAGTAGAATTCTAATCCTGGGACCCTTTAACCACCTTGCTTTCGGAGGGAAGAAAAGAATGAAAAAAAACGACAGATGAAAAAAAAAGAAGTACGAGAGAAGAAGATGATGTACGAGTAAAACCCACCGTCCCTAAAAAAACCCTCTTTGAGACTTATTGGATTCGCTGTCCTAGCTTCTTCAAAATATTCTCACAATAATTACTCTCACTTTTACTTGTTCTCGCTCCCTGAGCCTATAACGTTTGCTAATCCGTTCCAATGTGCATATATACATATTATGAACATATATATATATTGATCTCAAAAACAAAATATATATATATACGACCTATAAATATATATATTGGCGATGTGAGGGGTGCTTGCTGAGAGCCTATGGTATCAATAACGTAACGACGAAAAATGTACGATATATTTATAGTAATTTTAATAACGTTTATAAACACCGCACTCGTCGCAGCAGGCGACAGTGTATGTAAATAATTACGTATTACTTGAGAAAAATGCAAAAAAAAATGAAAAAAAAAAATCAGCAGCCCACAAAACCAAAAAATCAAATTATAACCAACTGGTATGAGCGTAACACTTTGTTTAGAATAAATCATAAATTGATCAAGAAATTTAACGGCGATGCATCGTAAATCCTGTTTTATTGTTCCCCGGCCTCACGTAGCGACTAACCGCACTCGATTTGACTAACAGCTTGTTTTCTTTGTTTTTTTGGGAAAAAAAGAGCACAGTACCGAGTTTTCGTGGGAGTGGTGTAATATGCCTGCTAATGGAAAAATCCTCGAAAGTTGTTTCCCCGACGAAAAAATGTTCTCGCCAGCACTGAAAATCCTGAAAGTAACACGCCCCCCGGTGTGATCCCAATATTTTTTTTTTCAATCTGTGCTGTGTTGTTTTTTTTTTTTGGCATTATTTATTTATTATTTGCTGGGCGTACAGTCGCGGTTCGACGCCGGAACCTTCGGTTACCAGGGCCGCCGTCTCGATTCCGCCGATGCTGACCGTCACCGGATCGGCCAACAAGGAGAGAAGGAACGGACACTCGAGGAAAAATCAGCCCGTCCAGCGAGCGCACACCGGTGGACTCGAGGGCGAAACTCCGAGGACCCCGAGCCCGACCAAGAGCAAACTCAATTTCCTCGAGGGATTCAGGAACACTTTGCGAGCCCGCTCGCCAGTTCGCACCAATTCCATTCCGGTGAGCGCCTTTGTCGGACTACCGTTCTCGCGAGCACTTTATTCTCACTGGAAAAAAAAGAAAAAAAATCTTATACTCTCACTCGAAGTGTGCGAAAACGAGTGAAACCACGAAAGAAATCTTTCCCCCGGCCTCTCTTTTCAATCGCCGTACTAGAAATCTCTTTTCTCATTTACTGTTTTGCAGCCAAGGGACTCTTCCGCTTCCTCCTCTTGATGCCTATCGCTATGGTCTCTCTACTGCAATGCCTTCTGTAATTGCGGCAAGAGAGCCTCGTACTTCTATTACTAAAAACCATATGAGAGACGGCAGTGACGATGAGAATGATGTTTCATTTTGCAATGAGCGAAAAGAAAGATAGAGAAAACAAAAAAAAACAGAGCAAGCAGACTATCAAAGCATCCCTCAGAGTACAAAATAAAAAAAAAACGTGTCTATGTATAGTGTCCGAAGTGCCCTACGTTAGAGGAATAAAACATTTTTGTCAGAAAATAATAAAAGTTTGAAGAAAAAGTACGGAAGATAAAGTATAAGTAAAATGCAGAGAATAATGTGGCGAGAAGTATGAGAGGAATAAATGCGCTTCTCGATGCTACAGACTAACCAGCACGTTGGGAAATTATTGAGAAAGGTAACGGGCGATGGTGACGGTGGTGTTCTCTGTTAAAACGCTGCTGAACTTCTTTTGTATCTGTAAATAGCTAATTCTGCGCGCTTCGCTGTAACGGGTAAGCATGAGCTATTGGGAGACTCTTTTTGACTCGATTGAATCTCGAAGCTGTCGGAGCATGAGGAAAAAGTATCGCATGTTCTGGAATAAAAAGAGAGAGAGAGAGAGGATGGAGAAAAAATGAGTGGAAAAATTCTCAGGTCGCTCCTGGAGCTCGGGTGAGGCTCGCAGCGGACTGGGGAAAGTTGCACGCCGGGGACGAGCTCGTTGTTTCCCACCTGGATGGACCGGGCCTGGTCGTCTCGCCACCGGATGCCAAAGAGGAACTGTGGATCCCGGCAAGCCTTATACCGAATTCGTCGTTCAGCAGGGCCTGGTCCTTCAGGCCGAGGAAAGTCGACTCCGAGAGAGGAACCGCGACCAAGTTGCCCGACAAGAAAGGACCCCCGAAGATCCTCGGGGGATCGTCTCCGGTCAGGGTCACCGCTGGGGAAATCGCGAGGCTCTCCGTCGAGGTCAGCAACGCCGAGGGCGCCACGATCGCGTGGACGAGAGAGAGCGAGAACGAGCGTCCTGTCGAGATCGACGAACGTCATCAAATACGCCAGAGCACGAGTCTAAACTATTTAGAAATATCCCGATGTCGCTTGTCCGACTCTGGTGTTTATCGGTGCAACGTTCAGGCCGAGAATGGCTCGTGCTCGGCGAAAATAACGCTTTGCGTTATGGGTATGTTTTATTACGATATCGACATCTTTTTTGACATATTTTTTTTTAAATCTGCTAATTTACAAATAATAAACTACTGTAAGTACTAGGGTGGGTTTAAAAAAACGAAGTTTATATTGATGGGAAAGTTCTTCTCATCGCAATTTTAAATTTTTAATTAGTATCTTATGGAAAAATGCGTATCTTGCTGTATATCAAATGTACAGTCATGTAATAGACATATTCTTGTAGGAAATTGAAAGCTCTATAAAAAAGTTCTATTGTGAATTTTTCGTTAATCTCACCATTTCAAAGATTTTTGAGGTCAAAGTTTGATAAATGAAAAAAATCATTATGTTTGTATCATAAATCACTAAATGGTAAGCATAATAAAATGTGCAATACATTATTTTTGACGGAAATTAACTGATCTTGAAAAATGGTCTTTTGTGTTTCGTTAGTTAGAAGAATCGTTAAGAAGATATTTGTATCTAAAGTTCAATGTTAATCGGTTTTAATGCATTTTCTTGAAATAAAATTTCAGTAAGTGATTTATAATGTTAAAATAATGATTTTTTCAAACTTTGAGCTCAAATGTCATTAAATTGGTGAGATTATCGAAAAATTCGCAAGAGAACTTTTTTGTAAAGCGTTCAATTTCCTACGAAAATATATCTTTGAGATAACTGTACATTTGATATACAGCCAGATATGAATTTTTCCATAAGAGACTAATTAAAAATTAAAAATTGCGATCCGATGGAGACTTTCCCATCAATATTAAGAGCTAATATTTGATGAGAGTTCTCTAGAAGTGCCTAGAAACAAGATTTTCAATGTCCGAAGAGAAACAAAGGAACCTTGTTTTTTTTTATCCACCCTAATAAATACTATTATAATTTACTTGATATTATTATATAAATAAAAGAGGATGTAAGATGCAAATATAAACAAGTTACTTTATCAGGAGTCGGAGGATCTACGTGGGCTTATGTCCTCGGGACGACCAAGGTGAAAGTCGACTGGGAGAAACGGGAGGGCGAGCTCTACAGCATCGAGTGTCGAACGATTCCGTCATCGTCGTGGTCGTCAATTTTAGAAGAAGTGAGAAATCCGCCAGCGATCATAGAATTGTCATCGGGAGCGTCGTACAGTTTCAGGGTCGTGGGTAAAAACGGGAACGTGACGTCGCCCTCGCCGGTCGTTACTCTGCCGATCGACGAAAGCATGAGTTGGGAGGCTGAGCAATTTATCGGGCGATATCTCGAACTCGACGAGCTGGGCAAGGGACGCTACGCCGTCGTCCGGCGAGCCAGAGACCGGGGAACCGGCCAGGAAGTCGCGCTCAAGCAAACTCCGCGACACAAGCAGTCGAGAAACCTCACCCGGGCTGAATACGATCTGTTGGCGTCCACCCATCACGGTCACATCGTCAGAGCCTTCGCTCTCTTCGAAAACGCCCCTCAGCCGGGAGTCGACACGATCGTGTTGGAATTGTGAGTCGATTTTTGTCAAAAATTCCAATTTAAGATGAAACTTATTATCGGGGATTAAAGATGTATGCCCAGTCAAATCCGCAGTAAGGTAAACTTCTCAATAGTTGGACAGCTAAACGTTAGGAATCCAAAACTCATTTTATGTGTTAATTTTAGACAATATTTTTAGTAATTTAGTAAATAAATACTTGGACGTTCGAGTATGTAGAATGTTCCAATAGTTGAACAGCAAAATCGATGCTGTCTCTGGGGCTGAGCGAGTTTGTTCCAATAAATTATTAAAAGTAAACCTTTTAGTATATGAACAATACTCATACGATTTTATTAAGAAAAAAATAAAGCAAATATTCAAAATAATGTAGCAAAAATTGTCCATCTATTAGGACGTTACCTTCCACCTATTAATTTTTTTTCAGATTAACTTTTATTTCCAAAAAGGTCTCAAGTTCCAAGTTCGTATTGACTTTCATATTTTAATATTCATTTCAGAGTCCGAGGTCCCACGCTGTTTGTATATCTGAGTAAAAAGACTGACTACACAGAGGCAATGGCGAGTAAATTTGCGAATCAGCTGCTATCAGCCCTACAATGGCTGCACCAGCGAAGCAAATGCCACCTTGACATAAAGCCTGAGAACGTGCTGGTGGATCAGGACACGGGAATCGTAAAGCTCGTCGATTTGGGAGAAGCAGTGAGAGGCCCGGTGGACGAAGTCGTCCCACCGGCCGATTTGGAGTTCGCAGCTCCGGAATTGGTGCTCGGCAGACCCACGGGATCGTACACGGACATGTGGGCTGCTGGTGTATTTATTTATGTACTTCTAAGGTAAAGAAAATAAAACAACACGACAAAAAAAATGAAGTCAATAAAATATTCACTTTCGTGAAATTATAATTTTCATTAGATTTTTCTTCTTGATCGAACTACCTTGAATAATCTATTTATAAATTAATTTTGTTTTTTTTACAGCGGTTTGTCACCCTTTCTCGACGACTCGGTCGAGGAGACCACTGCCAATATACTGAAATGTGATTTTTGTTTTCCTGACGAATACTTCGAGCCGATATCGAGCGAAGCGAAGGATTTGCTCAGCAGTCTGCTGTGTCTGAAAGGAGAGGAGCGTGGCGTCGCGGACGTTGCATTGAATTCTCCCTGGTTTACGGTAGCGCAATCAAAGCCCTTAATCAATCATAAAAACTTAAATATCAAGATAAAATCGAAAACCCATTTTTTTTCGATTTCAGATGGCGAAAGGTGCTACAATCCCGGCGACGCGGATGGCAGCGTTTACCGAGAGACGAACGCATTGCTCAAAACCTCATCAAGATCACAACGACAGTTTTTACTCCTAACATTAATTTTTTTTTCATCCCTACGAATCTCATTACTGTTGCAACTTAAAAAAATAATAATCTCGTACCGACTGGTAACACGAATGAGAACTCTGTAAATAGGGTCTATTTAAATTTGTACGATGCAACGATTTCTCTCTCTCTTTTTTTTTGTAATACTTAAATAATGAAAGAATAATTAGATACGTATTGTACTTATAAATTAAGAACAACGTGTACATATTTTTGTATGAAAATATTTGCTATTACGCTGAAAAAACTCGGACGTTCTCCGATAAGAATGATAAATATTTGCCAAACTCGGAGAAATTCTCATCGGACTGTCGACGAATAGAGAACTTTTATGGACTCCGTCGTTTCGAACTCTGCATCCCTGACACGAAATTTCCAGCTGGACGGCACCTTCGCCGAGAGCTTAGCGTTCGGGAACATTTTTTCAAAGGTCAAACGCGAGTGACCTTGACATTGGGATTAAAAAATCGTAGAGTACGCGACCGTACTCGGCTTGAATTTTTAGGCTGTTCTCATGCGGCGTCGTATTCTTGGTCAAGGTCATTGGGACGCGAACGCTTTTGGCTCGATTTACGTGACGCTCACCAGCGTGAAAATCTCGCTCTTATCGCAAAGAAATGTTTTTCCCTGTCGCCATTTTACAATTAATTTATCCTTCTTATTTTTCGTAAGAATTTCAGGCAAGGGAAGTTACGCGGTTTTCTCGCGCTCGCAGGCACGCGAACAAGACTCTCGTCGCCACAGCGATCGTATTTCAATCAGATATCGTTCTGCATACCGGAACAACGAATCGAGTTACGGCGAATGGCGAGAAAAGATCTTCAGTCGTGCGTTGGATTCGTGTCTCGTCTTAAATATCCTTCACAAATCAATTTAAAGTACTTTTGCTCGATAAATCCAACATGGCGGACCTCCAACCTTATCAAAAATAAACAAAAACAAAAAAAAACAAAACAAGATCAATCTTTAAAAAATTGTAGATTTTCAAGGGCCGAACGGAGAGAATAGCGGTCTCCAAGGATTAGATAAAAAAAACCTTGACGCGCTTTCTCGCTCTCCCGACGCTCTCATAACGTATGTAACATTGACTTATTTTTATGATTGGCGTTTCAGCAATGACGCGTGTCACATTTTGTTGTCACGAGTGCAGAAAGGAACGCCGAATATCGCGACAAAAATAAAAGAAAAACGAGAAATAACAAAGAGAGTCAGCCATGTTGTTTTTTTTTGAAAAAAAACTCTCTTTAGACGAATCTTTGGATTATTCCGCAAATGCGATGCTTTTAGAGAGGCAAGGTCGATCGTAGGGAATTCACGCGGTATGAACGATTTTCACGCGAGTACACACGTAAGGCGGGCAAAGAGGCAAGGGCGAGCGTACGCGCGTTTAGCAATAATCTATTCTGTGCAAGGTCCGCGAGCGTGCATCCTCAGGATGTATAAATAACACCTCGTAGTCGACGTTGCTCCATTGAACTTTGGCGCTTGCGGGGCTCAACATTCGCTGGACGCTCGCCAGAGTTACGCAAGTCGAAACTCGCACCGCTCTGGCCTCAATTCTTCGCGGGTAGGATTGACCTTGAGTCTCGTTACCGTCGAGAGGACGCAAGAAGCGGCACACCCAGAGCGTCTTCCGATTACCTTTTGTCCCTGCATTTCAGCTATTCTCCCTACACAGGCATCCTCGCGAGGGTTATTCTCTTCCCCGTGCGAGACAATCTCAAGGCCGAAACGCCGCGCGTGACCCGCCTCCTAACCTCAAATAACCCATTTCTTTATCTCCGCGCTCGAGGAAAATGATAAAAGTTACTGGCTTATCTTACGAAAAATTTGGATCCCATTGACAATTGCTTGCACGGATTGATAATTGAGAATAATGTGAATCTAGAACGTCGGGTGTATTTATTAATTTACGCTTATTTATCGAAAAATTTGGATACGCGTTGACGATCGCTCGCATGGGTCAAAATTGTCCGAGAAAAATGCGGATTGCACGATTTCAGAGTGTCAAGTTTTTTTTTCAGTATTCGGTCATACGATCGTTGCGATAAAACGTGATATAAGCTTTTCGCTTGCCAATGATCGATCGTCGCAAGGTAGCAAATCGCAAGTCCGAGACCGTTCCAATTTGCTCGTCTACTCGCACAGGACTGCGACGATTTGTACATATATCGATCAATGTCTCTTTGCGAAAATAAGAAAAATCAACGAGAACGAGTACATTGAGATGTAAACTATATAATGTACAGCAATTAAATATTGCTCAAAGATTAAAAATTCAGTATGTTTAACCTCTTGTTCCTCGAAGAATCGCTATTGATTCTCGGTCGCTTAGCAACAAGCGTGAGACCATTCTTCATTTTTCGAATTTCGCAATTTTTTTAACTTCGAATCTTGAGAACGACTTGCGATTGAGCATGAAAGAATAATCTTTCGGTTCGCCTCGAAAATTTTTCCCAAGTGCTTCTTGTCCCTCGATTGACCCTGACACAACGTCTGTCCGCGTCGGTGTCGTGCCAGCCGGAAGTGACGGCTCGGCGCGCGGGAAAACTGATGGTTTCGAATGCGAGTCTGACAAACGAACGAGAAAACGTTCAAGAACTAAAGAATTGTTTTAGAAAAAGTGCCCGTGCGTCGAAAGCATCGGTGCATCAAAATATTCCTTGATAATTCGTAACTCGAAATAATTTTCTATGTCAATGACACGCGTGACATTGCAAACCTTGGTTTTTCGTTCCCGAACAATTTATAGAAGCGATTCAAAAAATTCGTCGCTGGCTTGACTAGCGTGGCCCGTGTCCGTGTGGCGCTACACGAATAAAGTTTAGTGTCAGGGTCTGATATTCCGTGCTCGAAGAAGAGCGAACGATAGAAAAATCGAGGAAGAGCGAGCGAGAGGAAATAAATTGCCGAGTGTGCCAATAATTGTGGCACAAGCGCGTCGAAGCGGGCCCGAGTGCGCACGCGCAACGTTCATTTCGGGGGGCACGTGACCACGTTCTATTCTTAGCGGAGGGTCGGTTCGTTGAGAAGAACACTGCCTCGCTCACTCGTCGTCCGGCGCGCGTCCGATACAGGAGTCAAAAGTCTCTCCTTTCTTCCTTTTTGCTAAAAACCCCTTGTTCACACACACACACAAACCCGAAACACAAAAATGTCTAATCTCGCGGATCCCGTGGCTTTCGCCAAGGATTTTATCGCCGGTGGTGTTTCCGCCGCTGTGTCGAAAACCATCGTTGCCCCGATCGAGCGTGTCAAGCTGCTACTCCAGGTACAGCACATCTCAAAGCAAATCGCTGAGGATCAGCGTTACAAGGGTGAGTGAACGAGATAATACCGATTGATCGCTAAACGTATTTCGCTAATCAACGATCGCGACCCGCTCGAACAATCTTTCGAGGAAACCGCTGACCCCTGCTAGTGTTCTTTCGCGCTTTCGTGTGGGTGTGCGTGCGTCACAAGCTAACGGAAAATAAGAATAAAATCCGCGATTTACGGTAATCTGGGAGAAGAATCGGTTACGCTTGGGAAAAGGTGAAAAAGAGTACGAAGGGGACGGTTTGCGAGTTTAACGGCACGCTGGGAGAAAGAGAAGCGTGCCTCGTGTTCGAACGTCGTCTTTTTGGGCTGAGAATTGGAACGCGCTCGGGACGGGCGCGTGACAGGTGCAGACTCGTGTCAATGTCAAGTCTCGAGGGCAAAAAAGACTGGGAGAATGCAGCGAATGAGGGGTTGATCTTCGGGTAAAAAGTGCTCGTTGCGTAACGCGGTGTCCCAGGAAAAAAAAAATGAACGGCCGTCGCCGCGATGTCTCCCGAATCAATCGGTTCGCTCTTGCTCTATATATCGATGTCTCGTTGAAGTTTGCTCGCTTTATGTAACGTCGCGGGATCGAGCTTTTCGCTCGAGCTTACATAACGCCGACGAGATTCTCCGCTCACGGGTAAAAGTTTTCGCGTGAGCTGGCCCCGAGCGGGCGGGTCGATAACGCTCCCCGACTCGACGACAGATGGCGCGATTTTTTCACGGAAACGCTCGCTCGGAAAGTCCGGATCGATGACAATGCGGTCCAACATGGCCGTTCATTCACATTCGCCATGAGGACGTACTCGCTTTTTTTTCCCATCTATCTATTCAACCACTCATTTCCGAGATTAGCACCAGACATTCTCTTCTTCCAGAATAATATTTCAAACGTTCTTGTTCTTCAAAAAGAATTGCATTTTTTAACCTTTTTCAATCTCGTCTTTCAATTTTTCCGTTACTTTTTTGCATTCAATTCAAACTTTATATTCGAACGAAATATATCTCTTTTCTTTTTATTACAAATGATAAATTTTCGCTACTAATATTTTGAATATATGAAAAAAAAAATGAATATTATACTGAAAGAATTTAAATGAACGTTCTTCGTACTCGAAAAAAAATTAAAATTATTAAATTTACAAACGATTGACATTATGAGTTAAACTACAATTATTTTTGCATGAAAATTTAATAAAATGAGAGATAAAACACGTTTGGCTCTTATGGACGAAACAAATTTCGAATTCCTCGTTACCGACTACGGATACTTTTGGGCGTGTGAAAAGTAATCGCGGATTTGGGAACGCGAATGGGTCAATTGAAAAAATCGAATAAATTCATTGATGCATGCGAGTGAGCGAGTCTGAAACTATTGGGATAAGTTCAGGAGATATACGTGGATCAATAACGTTCTCTTTGCCCCGGAGATCGAGGCGCAATGTAGGTCATGGCATAATTCTTTTTTTTTTATTTCATTTTACGAAACGAAATAATGCAAGTTGAACGATTAAACAATTTTTCCAACAAAATAAAAATTCGCTGACTAAATATTTCGAGCGTTGTACTCACGGTTGAGAATCACCGTCAATCTTGATTACATATAAATTGAAAATGCGGTTCTGACCGGATTATTTTCTGAACCGTGTCAGTCCTAAGAGACCGAAACCGGCTAACTGGAGCGATTCGATTCAACATTTATCCCAAAACTCCATTTATTCAAAAAATAGAAAACATTCGCTAAGATAATTCAATAATCAAAAAAAAATTAAATTTGAATTGTAAAAAATGTTATTTTATTGTCCAAATTTCATAAAAATTAACTATTTCGTTTGATAACTAAAGAATCTTCTCGTCGAGCTTTTTTAAGGTTATATACGGTATATTATGAAGAGTAAAATCTATTGTCACAATTTTACATGGAATACATTTTTTAACAACGAAGAACGTTATTGCAGAATCCTTAGAGCAAAATGCAAAAAAAAATTGATTAAATAACCGGAAGCTATTCTTTGGAACAAGTTCGATAAAAACCAGACAATTTCTGGACATTAAAAACCAGATAATTTCTGAGAAATTATCAGCATGCATTCTTTGATAAAAATTACATTTACAGTAAATTTTCGAACAATCTAAAACATTTGATAAACTACAAGATTTAATTATTTGTCATAAAAATACGATCAATTGTGCAAATATACGTAAATATAAATATATTCAAAAATGTATTAAATTATCTTGAAAATCGTTTTGTACGTGAAATTCTTCAACTTAATGACTTATTTGACTGATGGTAATGTTAAAATTTGACGAATTGCAGGTATGGTCGATTGTTTCGTTCGTATCCCGAAAGAGCAAGGTTTCTTCAGTTTCTGGCGTGGTAACCTCGCCAACGTCATCCGTTACTTCCCGACCCAGGCTTTGAACTTTGCCTTCAAGGACAAGTACAAGCAGGTCTTCCTGGGTGGAGTCGACAAGAAGACTCAATTCTGGCGCTACTTTGCGGGTAATCTCGCGTCCGGTGGTGCCGCTGGAGCGACCTCTCTTTGCTTTGTCTACCCCCTTGACTTCGCCAGAACCAGGTAATTACATTAACACACCGATGCAAATAATCTAACGATCAATCAGAGAGATAATTCCCGACACAATCGATTTTTTTTCATTAAAAATAGCTGAAAATTATATTTAATAATATCATTACCTTTTTTTATATCAGTTACTACATCAATTAACAGCTTAATTACACTTTTAATAAAATTTTAAAAATTGGCATTGTTTGAATAATTAAACATTATTATTAAAACCGTATATCAAACGTAAATTAAATTTCACAGTAAATGAAGCTTTTTTGTTGAATTCAGAACAAATATGTGAATTTTCCATAAGAAATTATGTTAAAATTCTTATAAAAAAATCTAATAGCCGTGAAAATCATTTGTTGAAACTATTTAATATTGAACACAAAAATATTTCATAGATTTCGAAACAAAATACGAAAAATTGTACCACTTGTGATGAAAAATGGTGTCGATGAAAAAAAAGAAAACGCATCCAAGCATTATTAAAAAATGAAAAATGTTGACAGGTTGGCGGCCGATGTCGGCAAGGCTGGAGCCGAGCGTGAGTTCTCCGGTTTGGGCAACTGTCTGAGCAAGATCTTCAAGACTGACGGACTCACGGGCTTGTACCGAGGTTTCGGAGTATCCGTACAGGGTATCATTATCTACCGTGCATCCTACTTCGGTTTCTATGACACCGCTCGTGGAATGCTTCCGGATCCGAAGAAGACACCGTTCCTCGTCTCGTGGGGTATCGCGCAGGTAAAATAACGAGAAAACGCTTCTTTTACCATCCAAACTCTTCACCATCTTAGGGTCAAGTAAATAATGATAATCTAACGATGAAAAATTGACGTTTTTTATTCGCAGTGCGTGACAACCGTTTCCGGTATCGTGTCCTATCCGTTCGACACAGTCCGTAGGCGAATGATGATGCAGTCCGGACGCGCCAAGGCAGACATGCTGTACAAGAACACACTCCACTGCTGGGCGACAATTTACAGATCCGAGGGCGGTAACGCATTCTTCAAGGGTGCCTTCTCTAACGTCCTCCGTGGTACCGGCGGTGCCCTCGTGCTCGTATTATACGACGAGGTCAAGAACCTTCTCTAAAATAACAAACATCCGATTCCCGAAATGAAAAACAGACCCTTCCTCGTTAAAAATCCCCTCACGTTCATCGAACACACCGAATCCAGAATCACGACTACCATCGACAACACGCAACCTTTCCCCGTTCCCATCGACCCCAATTGACATTAACAACTAATTAACGGGAAGAAATGATCAACAACAACAAGAACAACAACAAAAACACCGCCAGAGTCCTTGGACACGTATAATATCGTCGACAATTTCATAAATAAATATCTTCTCCCAAGAAGAGAAGGTTTGGTAGTGGCTCGTGAAAACACTCAGCTTATACTTCGACGTCCATTGTATATATATGAAATATATTCAAGTATTTATATATATATGGTGTGATTACGAGAGAGAGAGAAAGAGAGAAAACATGCCGAATAACCGTGAGTCATAGCGTTAGTGAATTGTTTTTAATTTATTGCCGGTTTCAGTATTCTATTGCGGCGACTCGCGGTTCGCCAAAAGGAAGAACGAAAAAGACAAAAGAAAGCTCCACTAAGTACCAAATCTTGAGAAGTAAAAATAAAGAGAAAACACTCTGGAGAAGATCTCTCATTCCGGATGAATACGCGTTATCAAAAATATGTTTCTTTTTTTTGTTTTTAATTAAATCCGAGGACAATTTGTGAAATTGATTCGCGCGTCGTTCAACGTTGACGCAAGGCGCCCCCAACGTGTACAGCTCGCCGGGACGAGCGCACGATACAATGCAAATTTGAGAAAAAGAACGTAATCGCATCAACCAGAGACTAATCGGGTCCCGAATCGGTCCGTCCACTCTCGCGAGTGAGACGAAGTAAATCATTGATTATAAATAACTGAACGAAGGAGAGATCAACTTCGGCCATTGATTAAACCGATTGGGACGCGCGACGATAAAAAATCATGTTTTTAACATTGATCCATCGACGGCGATGGCGGGGCGCGTAGACCTGGGCTGCCCCCGCCCTTATTCTCGGCCCATTGTAGATAATTAATAAAACTCGTAATGATAATTAAATGCAAAGAACGATCCAGCTACCGAACGTTTTTGTCGAACGTCGCGGAGGATACACCGAGTTTAGGGGGACGATTAAAATGAAAAAAAACAAATAACTTGAACAGAAAAAATAAGAAAGCAGTGAAAAGAACAAAAAATTAAGAACAATCTTCGCACTCCAGTAAAAACTTACGTGTAAGATAAAACCGTTCATCTGAATGTGTATGCATCTAATCTGTTCATGTTAGGATGTATGCAGAAATACGGCAAATCAATAAAAAATTGAAAAAACCGAAAAAAAATGACATTATCTTGAAAAAAATAGATTTATATCCCGATTTCCTACCTAAAAGTGATAAATTTACGTTTAAAACGCTCGATGAATCGTGTGAAATAGAAATCAGCTGTTTTTCTCTATAATGATATAGCGAAGCCGCTAATTTCGCTCCGAGGCCAAAGTTCGGGGTCGAAAACGTGCTCGTGACGAATACACCAGACGTACGAGGAAATACGTACATTTTTGTGACGTACGATACACCGTTACGCAATTACTGTGTACACAATGCATTCGAGCGTGATAGAGAAAGATAAGAGAGGCCTCAATTCTCTGAGCAAACAAATATATATGGGTTGGATGATTAAATCATTGTAAGGCTTAAAAAAATAGAGAAATACATGCTGATGAGATTCTTTATAAAAAAAAAACCCAAAAAAACAGGATGGAATGTTCCTAAGTGACATGCTTGTGGTTAGTTCTGAAACAAGAGAAAATATTTGATATTATAAGTAATTAAATATCTATTGTGGACCTGATCAAAATTAATTTATATTTCTTCTAATACTCTTATTGAGCGTAAAAAAAAGAGCTGCATGTGCGAAATGCACTATGAATCTTCGACAGTACAATTTGTACGTATTGGATTTTAAATATCAGACAAATCTGAGGATAATTCTTACAAACAGTCGTAAATTAAATAATCGTAGACACACTTGATTACACGTATACGCGACGATATATTACACACACTTATCCAATTGTTTTTTGCTCGCTTATTTTGTCTTGTACAAAATTATTTTGTGAGGTGCATGGAATGGAACAAGACCAGGAAGGGAGGAAACGTACACAATGAAGAAGGACTGTTCTGAAGATTTAACAGAACATCAGGCGCAACAAGGTGATGGATGCTAAGTTCTGAGAGAACGAGTGCAATTTTTATATACACGGTTCAGGAAGCTCTCTCGCTTGAACCGAATAACTAAAGGCTGGGTCATACTGTTGTCCTGTTTGAGTCTCCGGCGAGCATGTCCAAGATCCTGCTTATTCCTGGCATGTTCAACAGCGTGCCCAGTATCGGAACTCTTCGCAAAAAGTTTATGGCGACTGGCAAAAATCCGCTAGAAAAAAAAAGCGAAAGTAAGTATTTACTACATTATTTTATCTATCTAAAATAAAAAATTAAATCAATTTATTTACCTAAACAAGAGAACGAAACCATAAGTTTCCAAAATCATGCCCACAATCGGCCAGCCAAAGAGAACTACGATGACCCCTCCTAGAAATGCGGCGCTGGCTTTCAGTTTGTGCCTTTGGAAGAAGAAGCTGAGCGTCCTCCTCGGTCCTATGACGCACGCCAGACCGGATATGAATAATAACTTTTGGAAAAGATTAAAACATCGTTAAAAGACTGAACAATGCTTTTTGGGTGAAAATTAAGAAAATTGAGAAATGCTTACGTTGCCTATGGCAAGGAGACCTTTGTCAAACAGGAGAAGGACTCCGAGGAAAAGAAAAGCGATGCCGAATCCAGCGAGACCGACACCGATCTCTGTCGAACGTAAGATATTTCATTTTTATTCTTCAAATAGGATAATAAGCACGGAAAAACAGAGTTAACAGCATCGATAAATCCGCCAAGATTGTCAGACGGCTCGGCCCAATTTTTACTCACTCTGCGTGTCCGTTATTTCGAACATTTTTACAGCTACGAACTATTACTGAAACTCGCGAAAATAATAGTTTAAGTGCTCGAGAGACATAAATTAAAAAACTTTGTCTCCGAGTGGAAAACGATTTAAAAAATAGTACCGAGCGAGTGGCCTAACCTATAAAGTTCCACGTCACTCGGCATACACAACCGTGGAACGCGCGTTGACGCGAACTGCAGCTCGGTCGCGCTCGGGCGACGAGAAAGCGCGGGCACATCGATCGTCGAGGACAATTCAAGTTTTTTTATTTCAAAATTTGAACTACTCTACGCGACGATTAATGAAATTAATAAAATAATTAAAGAAGACTGTAAAAATTTGTTTGAACAATTTTTTTCTTTCATTTTTTATGAAAACATTTTTTAACATGTGATAAAAAATAAAAATATTTATCGTTGTGACAAATTTGCTTATCGGATAAACAGATTTTTAATATACAATGAATTATTTCGAAGTTATATTTATCGCAAAAATATTTCACATTCTTCGATGGAGCAAAAAACTCGGAAAGGGAGAGGAAATAATATTTTACATCCATGGGGAAAGAGTGGGTTATTCTTTTTATGGCCTGCGAAGGTTATTTTACTCTTCGCGAGAAATTATTTACAAAGTTGCGGATCGCCAGATCCGCGGAGATTTTTTTTCAGCACATCAAGGATGATCGTAACCACTGGAACAAAGAAAATACAGAAAGGTGTGAAATTAATTATTCGGGGCATGAACATCGCGAGAGGAAATCGATTCGACGCGTGAAGTAAATAATTCATGCATTTTTTTATTCATGAGAGAAAAAAAGTTGAAAAATTGGCTTTCTCTTTGCATTTACCTCCGACAGGCTTAGCTTTATCGTGCCATTTTGAAGAGGATCCTTGCTCTCGAAAATTCCTAGTAGACGCAAAAGTAATAAAAGTTAAAAGAAAGAAAAAAAAAACGATTTATGTTTGAATAAAAAACGTAAACTTACCAAATGCATCGCTCAGATGCAATATCGCGGATACGAAATCTCCAAACCTCAGAGTTCCGTCTTTTCTCATGTATCTCAAAATAAGTATCGACAGAACGTCAGTATTCAGTTGAAAGCCTGTCAAGTAAATGAAAATTTCTTATTACCGAACGAAATTTTTTTAATGTAAGAAATAAAATGTAATGAATTTTTTTCACTCACCAACTTCGAGGAGCGCGTCTCGCAGTCTCTCGGCTTTTAAAATTCCCGTCTTCTCCTTCGTGTGATTTTTGAATGCAGCTTGCCAGTACTTGAGGCTGCACATGAGATCTTTGAAATCGTTGAATTTGAGCCTACCGCTTCCCGAGCTCTGTTTATTGTTAAGAAAATATTCGAGTCTCGATGCAAATTGATTTTATCTTATATAAAATAATTTTATATAATTTTATACAATTTTATATATACAATAATTTTATATAAAGGATACATCCATCGTAAGAACGACTTGACGACAGACTTCCATGCACGCGCAGCTCTTGATATAATCTGAAAAATAAAACTCGGCAGTGAATTTCATTCGGGCTGAAGGGAGCAAAAAACGAAGCAAGTATACCGTTGGGAAGGCAGGCCTCGAGTAATTCTTGAAGTTCGAAAGCGTTGACCGTCCTGTGCTCGTCGGCCAGTTGCAAAAATACAGCCTCGTATTGCGAAAAGCCTTTTCCCTCGAGGGCAGGTGCTTTGATTATAGCTGACTTCATGAGCGAAGGCGGCGTGTCCAGCAATCTGTTACGTTCATTTATATTATTAAAAAATCATTTAATAATTATATACATGCTTTTAATGCATTTCTTTATCGCATATACTGAATAACAAAAATTCGTAGACTATTTCTTTCAATTGTTTGATAAGTTTAAAAAAAAATCGTCAAAATGGTATTTCTATACTTTTTGTCGTGTTATACACAAAAATTTTATTTTAAACGTCAAAAAACATGATATTATTAAAAAATATACTAACTTTAGTTTAAGAGGTTTACTGCTGTAAACCCTGAGTGTAAAACTCGTTTCCTGAGTCGGCTCGAAGGTCGTCGGCACCAGGAGGTATCCACCCTGATCGAGTTGACACCTGTGGCTCACCTGCCGACTGTTCGTGTACTGGGAGTTCACGAGCGACTTGTTTTTCTTAAAAAATTGCTTGTTTATTGACTCTGTGCTGTTTTTCGGCAACGTGTACGCCGTGAATCCGATCACCTTTGGCTCCATTATCGAGTGCTGGTTCAGCGAGACTATCACTTCTTCCATCTCGCTCAGAATTAAGTGTAGTTGCGGATTTATGTGGAAAGTGTCTAAAAAGTTTACACGAGGAATCAGTTTTTTTTCACAAAATGAAATGAAATTTTATATAAAAACGTTATTTATATTTTTTGTTCAAATTAAACATTTTTAAAATGCTTTTAAGGAGGTATTAATCGTTTCTCACGTAAAAATTATTTTTCAACTTTTTTCGCAAAAATTTGGCATACATTGAGATTAATATGATATCTAACTTGTGTCGAAATTTCAATAACTTCCACCGTCTGCAATCGAGATATTTATCTTTGAAAATCGAATTTTTTTGTGACTTCTCATAAGACCCCGTGTTAAAAGTTATTATTTTGCATAATGAATATTTCGACATCTGTACGATAAATCTTTCTTAAATTTTAAACGTATTTTAATATGCCATCAAGGAACATTAATACTAATTTTCGTCAGATTAACTTGAAAATAATTTCACTTGATGATTTTTGCCTCAACTTTACACGTAAGACGAATGTGCGATACTATACGATACGATAATACCTCCTTAATAATTTTTTTTAAATAATTGAATAAATTTTTAATAATTTTTTTTTAAATAATTGAATAAATATACCCTGGTTATTTCGACAACCGCCAGCTGTGACTCCTCGCCTCCAACTTCCTTGATACAATTTCATTTGCCACGTGTGTTTGCTGTGAAGGGAAGGCTCGTCCCTCGACGTCTCCGCATCCAAGTGTACGACTTCCAAGTGCGTGAAGGTTTTGACAAAATCGGAGTAGGAAATCCTGATGAAAAGCAACCGTTTATTCTTACTTTATTTCTTAGTGACAATTTATTTTTTGAAAGCAATGATCTTGGTGAGAAAAAAAAATACCAAAATTCGCCATCAGCCATACTCCTGACCCCGAGACGTTCTCGCTCGACCTGGGGAACCTCGTCCCACTCGAGCCCGCCTCGAGTCCAAGCACCGACGTATTCGCCACCCGGTCCCAGCGGATTTCTCAATTTCACGAGTTGGATCGTCTCTCCGCTGAAAGTCTCGACCTTGAAAAATATTTAGATATTTATATAATTATTTATTTTTAAAATAAAAAATTATAAAATTAATTATAGAAATGATAATACTTTTTAGTATAATTATTATAATATTAAAGTATTATTTGACGAAATTTTTATTTGAATTTACATATAATTTACTTTATTTTTGGTTCTTAAGTTTCATTGGATTGAGGTTTTTCATTTTAGTGACAAAAATAGGTCAAAGCTTTGGAAAAATGTAATATTATTTTATTTCTTATTCAATGATAAATATAGTAGTATAATAATAAAGATAATGTTACCCTCTCAATTGCGTAAAGTCTGTAATTGATTCCCATTTGTATGCCATTCGCTAATTTTTCCGTACTCGTTCTGATCTGTTGCTGGGTATTATTATTCACGGTGCATGTTATCAGAGACGTCATGTCGAGGAGTTTGGCCAGGGCACGTCCGCATCCAGTCGGATCCTGGCGTATCGCGATGCTCTCGGTTATTCCGCCGGTCAGATCGGACAATCCGTCGAGGAGGGTTCCGTACTTCAACGCCTCGTATGAGCCGTGCAATCTGATGCAAAATAGAATAGCAAACTCGTTAGTCACTTCATTCTTTTCGCGTGTATCATTCAATGATAAATCTATTATTTTTATTGGATATTCGACCTTTCAATATCTTTTTCATACATAGTCGAAGAACTCCTATAGTGCTAAGTACAAACTGCTAAAAAAATTTATTATACAGATTAATATCATATTTTCATTAAGGAGGAATTAAAGAGGTATAGTCTCTGATAAAAGTAAATTTTTAACTCCTAGTACTAAGTACAAACTGCTAAAAAAATTTATTACAGATTAATATCATATTTTCATTAAGGAAAAATTCATTAAGGAAAAAAGAGATATAGTCTCTGATAAAAGTAAATATTTAACTCCTTGTGCTAAGTACAAACTGCTAAAAAAATTATTATAGATTAATATCATATTTTCATTAAGGAGGAATTAAAGAAATAGTCTATGACAAAAGTGAATTTTTCTTAACAAATTAGTAAAAATTAAAGTTCATATTTTTTTCATAAATTCGTCAATTCTGTCCTATTAACATTCCTGTTTATCAATAAAGGGTTTAAACGCACTATTTATAATTAACATTATTTAAACGATTATATATGAAAAAATTTAATGAAACGTCATGAAATGAATATTAATTTGATAGTAACCTAAGCTTTTTCATTTATAGTCAAACAATGTCAAAATTATGATAATTAAAAATCGTTCAATAAATAATTCTCAAACTAAATACATTAATTTTTCGTCTATTTCGACAGAACAAATAACAAAACTTTAGCCACTATTTTTAAAATTACTCCAATTTGAATTTTTGATTATATTCAATAATATTGTAAAAGAAAAAGAGACATTTTTTGTTTATTTTTTTCTAACATGTTATTTTTCTAAATTGCACTCTCGAAAGTTCGTCTCGTTCGTCGATCGTAATGACTCCCGATAGATTTCACCGAAGACCGTGGAACACAGAAATGACCGCGTTCCACTGAGGGAAAGTGTCTTCGAGAATTTTTCCAACCTCTCTGTTGACCCTCCGAACATCGAGAGCTTCTTCGAAATAAATGCTGATATTTAACTGCACGTTTCTCTGTAAACCGTGGCCATCAGGTGTAATTTCTCATCTGACGATAAAATCGAGAGAAAACGGATTCTTTTTGTGAACCGTCCGATAGGATTTTCCACGCTGAACATAAATTTCACTACTCAGTAAAATATAATTGCGTAAAAAACGAGCGATTTGTTAAAAAGTTTGATCGCCGTTTTATAGATTTTTTACGACTGTAATCGTCAAAGCGTTTCCTCGAGATTACGTGAATTGAAAGTAACATTGACTCTTTTACAGCGTCATCTCCCGGCGCATGGTCACGGTGTCGTATCTTTCAATTAATGGCTACACGCTCCTTTTGTCGCGTCTCAAAGCTGCGGTAACTGCGAAAAGACAGCTCATCATCTCTCAAAGCCGCTTGTCCGAGTGACGAAGCAACCGGATTGTCGTTTCTGTCTCTTCGAAATTCGTTCGATGACGAAATCAACGACGAAGAATCGAGACAAAAGGAAAAGAAAGACGAAAACAGATCGTGTAACAATGAAAACGAGAAGAAAAGAACGGCAATTTAAAAAAATTAGTGCAAGTAACTCCAGCACGAGCGTTCGAAGTGAAACTTTGTTCGGTACCATTGAAAAATCATATTTCTCTTTTTAATTGGGAGGAAATGGTTAAAAGAGTAAAAGGTATGGTGACCAATCATATTGAGAGAAAATTATGATGGATGTTACTACATAAAAGTGACAATTACATTGATTATTATATAGAATTTAATGCATTTGATTTAGATCCTTGCCCTAAATATATTTCGTGTTACTGTAAAAATATATATTTTAATTTAAAACAATTAGTGTAGTTGTTCCTTTATGGTAAAATTACTATTGAAATTTCTCTCAGTGCATTCATCATCATTAGCATTCGTTCCATCTCTTTCCCTTGAAAACTTATTTACACGATTAGACAATGATTATCAATTTCTCTTTGCAGGATTTTTTACCTCGATTTGTTACAGAAAATGAAATTGCGAGGGGAGGAGAAAGTTTTCTCAATTTTATACACTTCTGGCTGGGAGAATCGTGACTCTTTATTCGATAATTCTTTAGCTTTTTCATTAAAAATTTTACGGTAGAAGAGTTTCAATTCTCAACTCTTGATTTTCAGAAAATTGAATTCCTTCTCAATCCCATTTATAATTTTACTATTATTTTCAGGTTCGGAAATATTTTCTTTAATTTCTACTAAAAATTGTTTGACATCGATGAACTTTCTTCAAGAATTAGATTATTTCTTTACACCGACGATGACGAATCAAAAAAACGATCTTGATTTCAATTTCAACAATCATCTTGATTTCCAGTTCGTAAAACCTTCTCGAATTTCATCCATAATTTCACGATTATTCTCAGATTTGGAAATACTTTAAAAAATTTATATGTATACTAAAAATCGATTCGCACACATAAACTATTAGAAGAATAAAATTATTATGTATTTATATGCATCATTTTCAGAAGTAGAAATATTTTAGAAAATTTTTACTAAAAAGTAAAAGTTTCTTGAAGAACTAAATTATTCTTTTACGACGACGACGAATTGCGGTATATATAAAAAGCTTTGGAGTAGGTATATGGCAACGCTTTGGCTCGTTCGAGCCCGAAGGAAACTTTAGTTGGCTCGCTGACGTTTATTCGCGTTCGCGAAGACCTTCGAGGACGTTGGGGCCGGAATGGTGTGCGTTCGTCGAGCTTGCACGTAGGGTATAAAAGAGGACTGTGCGAAGGAGCAGCGAGTCGGACTTCTGTGGTCAGAGCGGTGCACTGACCTCCGATCCATCGGCCATGCTCCTCCGGAGAGCTTGTGCGCGAGCACGCCGAGCGACCAATTCGCCTCCCAAACAGCTTCAGTGAAAGTATATCCCGTCGATGTACGACGTATTTTTATCTTCCGCTTCATTTCTTTTATCGCTACTTTTTTTCTACCTTGGCCAGTCCTTCACACGTTCCAAACGCGTGCCCGAGTCCGGCAAAACAATGAAACGCGACTCGCGACTGCGAACCGCGCACTTTCGCGATGTGAAATCCTGCTTTTTTTTTCCTTCCTCGGTGCATGCATCTAAATTGCTCACTATTTACGATTTCTGCGTCGATATTTATCGCGAATCGAGAAAAAAGCGGTTATGGTTATCGCGCCGCTGCTACGAGCGTTATTAGATAAAAATCTTAAATTAAAATATATGTTGAACAGTTAATGAAACTGTGCAATAAGAAAAGAAATTTCGTACGGGTTATCGACCACTTAAGTGTGAATTTAAATTTCAGAATATGCTACTTTATCGCGTGGCTTTATAAAGGAATGTTCAGCATACTTTTTTCATCGAGGCGAGAAATATATATTCGAGTTTTGGTCAACTTTTTAATTTCTATAATTTGACAACTGAGAAAAGTACTTTGATATATTTTTTTTAGGTTTTTTATTGTAATTTCCATTTCCGAATATGCAATTTTATTTCGAGAGTTTATGCCGTAATATTCAGTATATTTTTTTATCAAATTAAAAAAATAGTCTCCGATTTGAAAGCTAAAGAAGATGTTTAGTCAACTTTTCAAAGTTAACTCTTTAATGCACCCTTATATTTACGAATTCTATTAAAATTATCCTATTAATGTAATCTATTAAATCCTATAAAAATATCTTGGCAAATTAAAAAAATTTGCTTTATCTTAACACGTATTCCCTACGTTGAAACTTTGAAAATCATTCACGATCACTTTGATTTAGTTTTTATTATTTTCGTAAAAATGTACGCAGATTTGAAAGCATTTTCTATATATTATTATTCATACTTGTTTATTCAGTATAAATAAAAATAAAATAAAGAAGTAAACACAAATAAAAAGTTATTCTACCATTTTCGGACTTGTTATTCGAAACCGCGCGAGGGGCCTGTATCGCCTCTGGTGATTTCAATGCCGGAAATACGCTCCGTAAGCCACTCTCGCGACCCGTCCAAAAAATCGAAACGTCGAAAAAAAAACAAATATATTTGTAAAAACATTTAAAAACGAATATTTTAATTTCGATCGCGCTCTTCAGAAACTTTATATCGGATGGTCTCGACATCGAGTAGAGCGGAAGCTGTCGAAATGTCAATGTCTCGA
This sequence comes from Cremastinae sp. A BG-2022a, assembly GCA_030522545.1. Classification (NCBI taxonomy): domain Eukaryota; kingdom Metazoa; phylum Arthropoda; class Insecta; order Hymenoptera; family Ichneumonidae; species Cremastinae sp. A BG-2022a. The sequence goes on along the minus strand of JAPYYW010000307.1, from coordinate 26,037 downwards.
GACAAGAATCACGAAACGGATGTCATTAATCACAGGAAGAAAATATTCACAGGAAGAAAATATTCACAGGGAGAAGAAATTTGTAAATAACTTTATAAATAATATTTCCGGCCGTTTTTTATTCATCTTCCTCGATTTTTTTTTCTCTCATACCGATCCGCTTATTATTGCGCGCGTTAATCGTACGTATAGTAAGGAAAGGGGATCGTGTGATACGATCGTGAAGATAGCGAAGGGACAGTTACTTGTCCGGTAAATAAGTCGCGTTATTTCCGCCGGGGCAATCGCCGTGAATCGCTCGAACGGAAAATCGCCGGTGAGCGAGAGAGATCGAGAAAAAAAAAACGAGGGAGAAGAAGAATTTCCAATGTCATCGAGCAAATACGACGAGTGATTCAAAACGGAATTTCGTGACTCGCGCGCACGCTGCGATTTTCATCGACCGGGAATTCGATTTCTAAACTCTCACCGGATTCGTCAAGGCTATTTTCGCGACTCCGGCCCTCGGGTGGAAAAGCACGAGAAAGTCGAATCATCGAATTCTTTTCGACACGAGTATAGAGAAGAAAAGGCAGAAAAAAAACGATCAATAACGGGGCGCAGAGAAATTTTTCACCGGGAATTACTCACGCTCGCGAGAAAAATATATTTGTTTTTGAATTTGTAAATGCGTGTGTGGAATTCGTTCGAGCGCGGAGTGGCGGAGGAGAAAAAGCGGAGGCTCGCGATCGTTGCAAAAATGAAAGCGAGCGTTCCGCAACGAGACTCCGAGGAAGATTCCCTTGTGCGCTCGTCTTATTCTGGATGAAAAAAAGAATATATAAAAAACAACAACAACAAAAAAGCAGAAAAATAACTCCCCTTCGTTGTAAAGCAGAGAAAATAGAAGCTGCGAGAAGGGAAACGATCGAAATATTTGTTTCTTGAAAAATTCGAGAACTCTTTCAAGTTTTTTATTTTCTTTTATTCGTCATTCGTTCTTTTTTTTTCGTTCGGATTTACTGCGCGTTTTATCCTTCGCGTAGTTTGCGCAACGTGTGTGCACTATCGGGAACTGCTGTTCACGCTTCGCCAGGGCAAACCTTCTCCTCGAGGTCGTTCTAGCACTTGAATTTTATCTGTACATAATGCTTCGGAATGTAGATCGAAAAATTCCGTACAAACCTTTTTTTATCTCTGATTTTTTTTCATGATCTAAAATAGTGAACATCCAGGTAGTACGAATGTATACAGAAAGAAATTTAATCGTTAAAATTGAACAATTAAAAAAATATATATTAAAATAGGAAAAAATTAAATTTTTGTTTTCGATCTAGTACTATAAATTTCTTAAAAGAGTGATTAACAGATTGTCAAAATTGCAATAACTGTTCGATGAATAACTGAAAAACGACAATATTCCCAAAAATGATTTTTACGAATTTGGAACATTTTAAGTGTGGACAAAATGAAATAAATAATATGAATTTTTATTTGCACCTTATTGAATGTTTTTGTTCATTTGAAAAGAAAATTTTATATTTGAAAGAGACAAACATTTTCGTATAAAATACACTGTCTGCTTTGTGAGTTCTCTGTATTTATAGAGACAGAAAGAGAAAATCAGTCGTGCGTGCAAATAATTTTTTTTTGTATTTACACTATTGTTGGGAATATAAAGTACGAAAAAACGTAATAATTTTTAGTTCAAAATTATCTCTATGTATATTTTTAAAAATAAAGTTTCTTATTCCAGTCGTGTCATTCATCGAAACTGCTTTCCTGACAATTATCAGGTTATCGGCCTGGGCTATAAATACTGTATAATATTTTTATTTCAAACTTTGTTTTTATTTCTATTATATTGTTACGGAGGTAATAAATAATAATCGAAGGTGAAGACGACGGATCTTGTGGGTGAAAATTGGCGAAAAATATGTAATCCAGTTCATCGCTCCTTTGAAAACTTGTTTCCTGCGCTCAAAGAACCTCCGTGTTCCGAGTGTGCGTGCACTCCGAGTGCACCTGGGGTTATTCAAAACTCCTACGCTCGTCGATTCAATCGATTCGAATCGCGCAAACTGGTTTTTCCAGATCGCGACAAGTCGCTCTCGATCGTGATTGTATTTAAATTCGAGATTTTTTTTTCTCGTTACACTAAATGTCATTTTGAAATAATCTGATTTCTTCGAGAGTTTAATATTTTTGTTTGATCTTAGAAATATTGTTTCGAACCTTCAGCAAATTTTCTTCCATTTTTTTTCACGATAAAGCCCATTTTTTATTTGTTATGCTTAAAAACTTGATTTTTTTTGAAAATTGAACGTGTTTTTTTGTAAATTGTACATTTTTTAGATCGATTTTCTTGTTGAAATAATGATGAATGTATGTTTTTTTTGGTACTAACTTGGCGTAAGCTTTTTCTAAAAGTGCCGGCCAGAACTGATCGCTGTGACGGCTCTGGACGAAAGTCAAGCGACCGTGAACGGCGGGAAGTCGATCGTCGACGAGGACCTCGACCCACGCGCCGCACCACCACAGCCGAAAACGAAATACGCCCGCGTATTCGGAAGTCGGCGATCCCGGTGGTTCACCCACGTTCCCGAAGCCCTGATCGGCCGGCACGACCCTGTAGAACAAGCCTTTGCTCAGGTGAAGAACTCCGAGGCAGGAAACGAGCCATTTGTCTCCTAAAATAAAAGATTCATCATTGAATAATAGTTCTAAAACTTTTAGAATCTTAATTCTTCCTGAAATTTTCAACCTATTACGTCATTTTTATTTATCGATATTAACTTTTTTTATTTATTTATTTATTTATAATTATATTTAATTTTTTTAATTAGAATATAATTTCTTTTTTATTTTATGAAAATAATTTTTTTTACTCACGTCTTTCAAAATCTTTCTTCGGATCTTTTTGCAATAATGGTATAAGTAATTTATAGAGAGATTGTTCTTCAACGAGCAGACCTTCATGCCCAAAAATAAAAAATTAAATAATTTATTTAGAATAATTTTTTTTCGAAATATCCTTTTAAATCTTTCTTCGAATCTTTTCGAAATATAATGGCGAGCGTACAGAGAGATTGTTCTTGAACGAGCAGACCTTCGAAAACGAAAGGGATATCAACTGTGGGCGATTCGTGTTCGCTATATTCGGTATATCGCGCTGGGATAAATATATATTTTGTTTAAAATTCATTATTGCTTTTCCCGCTGGCGGCGCTTCTCACGGGAGATGCACTCGATATATCTTCCGATTAAACTCCCACGAAAAGTCGGCATAAATTAAATCGAACGATTTCGCAATCACTTTTTAATCAAGTTTTAAAATTACGGAGCGTGTAACGAGGCACGTTCACTCGTAATGACTCATTTAACGTTCGTACTCGTTTTATTTTTTGTTTTACGATGATTTTCAATAATTGAGTTTCGCGGCAGTTTATTTATTTATCATGAGAACAAGTCCTCGCGAGACTCAGTCGCGTACGATCGACTTTCACTCCAAGGCGATCCCGGCAAGGATTATTCGCGATGGGACCCTCCGATCGCGAAATTATGACGAACGAGCTCGCCCGGTACTACCGATACGTCATCTCGTCGCGGAGAATTTATTTCACGCGAAGAAACAGCGTGAGAATTTCCTAACAGCTCCATTTTTTAAAACAAATTATAATTATCAACATTCCTTACATAATATTATCACAAAAAGCTTACGAGATAGATATAAAAAATATTATAGATGTATTAAGTCAACTTTTTTCAATTCAAGATTTTTATAATTTTATAAATTGATTCCTATATCAGGCGTGAGAAATTTCGAACCCCTCTAATTTTTGAAAGTAATAATATATACCAACATTTACTACAAAATATTATAACAAACGATTTAAGAGATAAATTAAAGATATACAGTAATATTTGAAATCGATATTTGTAATGGAAACTTTTTAATAGTTTTATAAATTTCTTACTCAAATATTTCAAATATATCTGGCTCATATATTTATCGAATAATATATGTATTAACAACTCCTATAAAACATGATCAACTAATTTTTGTTAATAGATAAAGAATAAAAGCGTGTGAGTGGAAACGTGCATGAAATCGACTTAAAGCATTAAATTTTTCGTACATACTTTTATAAATGTAGTTCTCTCATGAAAATTAGCGTGAAAATGTTCTTAAGAGCTTCAGTATTTACAAAAATGAATATACATCCACATAATCTATACGAAATTATCATAAACAATTTCATTTTACGAGGTAGATGAAAAGTACAGTAAAAAAAAATTTATTAATAAAAAGAGATAAAGAGTAATATTTTTTCGCGAGGGCAAACGTGTACGGAATCGAGTTTTATAATCGGAGTTATGAATATTTGTTTCACCTCGCCTGGGGCTCGGAACGGTAGCGCGTAATCGCGGATAGATAACGGCGAAGTGCGATCGCTGCAAATAGAAAGCCGGAAGCGAGCTCGCGCGCAGGAGGGCTTTTGACGCGTGAGAGAAATTTTTTTAATACGTTGATAGAGGCGCGTTACGACGAGCGATAGAGCGACAATGCAACGCGCTCGGCGACCTGCCGCTGTTACCCAGAACGATTCCTAATTAGAAAAATGGAAACCGGAAGTATTGCTTCACCCCGGAGGGACAGTGTTCCGTTTGTTCCTCGTCCATCAGCTCGCATGATTTTATTTATCACGTATATGTATATCTTTCGACGTTCCTTCAAATTTTCTTCATATATTTTCATTTATCTTTATTCGCACATGAAAAATCGTGACGTGTGTCTCGATGTCACTAACCTAGCGCGGACTCTCGTCCGTCTCTTTTCGTTCTCGGCTCTTGCACGGCTCGGTAGAAAGCAGTCTGTTCGGACACAAGATTATTATTGCCGTAGGTACGACGGAAAGAGATCACGACGTGGGGGGAGAGAACACGCGGTGAGAGGGGGAGGAAAGGCCGGAGCTGGCTCGTTCCACGAGTCACTGCTTTTTCTTCGTATACCACAAGAATAATACTCCATTTTTCAACTGCAATAAATACTCTGCGATTGCCTTCCACTCGACTGGACACTCGTCAATTATCCTTCGCCCCGTTGCGTCTTGAGTAACTCCGAACGAAAAAGAATTTGATTTTTAGAGCAGGCCCGAGTCGCCTCTTTAGCGTCGAAACGAACAAATACGATCTTCTGTCGAAAATTCATTCATGATACACCTTTTGTTTTTTCTTTTCTACACTGCACGAATAATATGCGCGTTTGAATAATTGTTTGAGATTTAAATGGAGGAAAAATGTTCGGAAGATGTGAAAATGACGCTAAGATCGGTCTCGAGGAATTTAACGAGTTTTGCATAGGCGAGCGTGGTATAATGACGAGGCTGCTCGATGAGCCGTTCATTCCCCTCGGATCTCATGGCGTTAATTACTTTTCCTCATCGGTAGAATCGAGAGAGCGAGATTCTTTCATGGCTCGCTCCACGACAACCGACTTCCACCTCGACTTCTCGGTTTTAGGTGTACACACGTTTTATCGACTATGGAGTGTCTTTTACGAAAAAGAAAAGAAAATTAAGTGCCAAGTGAAAGCGTTGTTCCTCGAAAAGTTATATATTTAACAAAAATAATTAAAAAATGGTATTTAAAACGGTTTTAGTATATCGAGCATTACTTTTATCGAGTTGCACAAAAAATTTCGCGAATTGTAACGTCGGTGCTAATTTTTTGAAAGTTTCGTCAAAGTTTAAGCTTAGTTTTAAGAAAATTAGTTTTAGAAGCTAACATTTTGTAAAATTATTCATTTTTATTTACTCAATCTTATTTATTTTATTTTCATGAATTATGAAGCAATTGTAAATCTAGAAAATTCAATGTTTTTGAGAAAATAAATTAATCGAATTAACCACATATAACAATTTATACTATTTTCAATAACTAAATTATTACTTAAAAAATTTAACTTAAAAAATATTTTAAGAAACTTTACTATAGTTGAAAATATATATTCAGGTGATACAATGAATTTTTATCTTACCCAATTAGTTTCAGAACTCGAAATATCACAATTTTAAACAATTTTTCAATTTTTTTCGACTAAATAAAAAATAAAAATATATAAATTGTTTGTTTTTTGTGTATCATTGAAAAATGTGAGAAAAAAAAAGGTTTTCACACATTCCGGAACAAAACTTATCGAGAGCGTAGCCGCTCCCCGCCATTTTGAAAACACTTCGAGTGCTCTTTTGAAATATAAATAAAGCGTGTATATAATTGTTAGGATCGATCGATGACTCGATTGGTGGCGAAATTAATCGTTTCCGAAGCAGGTGTAACAGTGCGTGCGGATAAGTAATCGCGAGCAATTGCTTACTCGGGCTTCGGGAGGGGAGAAACTATCGGAGAGTTTTTCGTGGCAAGAGCGAAACGTATCATTACACACTTTGTATGAAAGAGATAAAAAATACTCGTTGCAGGAGAGAAAAAAGAGAGAGAGAAAGGGGCAGAGAGACGAAGATGAGGGAGGCAGACACCGAGAGTACTCGAATAAAAAGTCTCAAACCGGAACGACTCGTTCCTATCCTTCTTTTCTCCTCATCTCCTCCCTCCTTCCTTTCCTTCTTCTTCTCTCGACTCTATTCTCAAACGCGTTTTCTCCGGCGGCAACATTATCTTCCAGTCTCGAGAAGAACTTCAAGGACGATTTCTGCCTCTCGGAGGATTCCTCAAAACCGAAATGGAAGATAATAACCGAGGAAGAACAAAAATAAGCTTGGAGCAAGAAAATATGAGAAAAAAAGAAGCAGAAGAGACCGAATTTTCTTACCCATTTTTCCCGGAATGACGTCGAACTGCGCAGGAGCGTCGCTCACGAATATCGGACGGTTGCAAAGTTCCTGAAATAGAGTTCAATCGTTACATGAGTCAGAGAAAAGAGACGAGCGCGAATCAGCGCGAAATATATTATTTCCAGTATTTTTTTCCAGCTAACGGGATCGGAGAAAAAGAAAAACGGAAAGAGGAAAAATGAGCGGAGGGAACGTTACTTAAGAGTGTTACACCGGTAATTTTACACGAGCGCGGAGTCACAGTTCCGCAAGTCCAAACTGTCACGGGGCTCTTTTAATTAATCTGTATAGCGAGTTAATTGTCGCGAAGAGAGAAGGCCAACAGGGGGAGGGAAAAAAGCGTCGGCGAGAGACGCGCGCGAACCTTGCGTTTACTCGCAATTGCGCGTCGTCGTCGTCGCCGCGGGTTCCAACCACGATTCCCGTTTCCGTTTGTCCCGACACGAATCCACGGACCTCGACTAATGCGCAAAAAAAGTGCCAACCCGCGCAGACACTCGCCGCAAAGACAAAAGAAATATTTGGAGCGAAAAATTAAATTTTTACGTCGAAGCGAAACAAAGGGGGTAAAAACGTTCAGTCGGCCAAATTGACGAAAATCGTGCGTGGAATTTTATCTGTTTTCTGTAGGAAAATGGGTTAAGACAGATTTTCAGTGGTTAAGGATGTATGAGCCAGACAAACCTAGCAAAATGTAATTTCTTGACGTTCAATAATTCGTCAAATTCAGATTTTTCTTCTTCCCAAAAAGATGATATTTAAATTTATTTGTATTTATTTATTAACACACGGATTAGCTTTTTCTTCATTTTTTGGTTAATTTGTTTTGTAATTTATAAAAAATGTACATACGCACATGTACAAAAATGAAAATCTCATGTATTTAGTTTCAGATTAATGCTAAAATATTTAAAACTTTATACCAAAAGGTTGAAATTTTTTCGTCTTAACTGGACTGTATCAATTACAGCAATTTGAGTATATACTTTTATCAATAATTCCAACACTTTTCATTATTTAAACCAATCAAGTGAAACAAATTATAGTTATCATTATTTATAAAAAATATAATCCTTACCACTAATATATATAATAAGAAATTCAGAAAAACCTCGTATTTTTAAATCCATATCCAGAGCAAATGTAAAAATTAATAACTTTTGAACCGTTCTGTAAAACGATTTAAAATTTGGCCTAAAATTATTTCATGTACTTGGAAAAACATCGTGAAAATTAGTCCCATTCTCATATTTAAAAAAATATTGCTCGTACGTTCTTAAGCGCTGCCGGATTACGAGGCATTGTTGATCCTTTACGAGATCGCGAACGACCCGATGAAGCGACCTTGCCGGTTAAAGAGCGAATGGGCTCTCTATCTGGAAAGCGTTATCGTTAAAATTTTTCACGATAATGATCGTACATTGTACCGAGGCGAGAAAGAAGTTCGCGCGGGAAAGGGAATAAACAGGAGAGCTCCACGGAGGAATCCAGTTACGCCTCCTTTCCAGATCCATTGTTAATACCCCATTACTACTCGTATTTCACACAAGTACGAAAGACCAACCGCGGGTAACTTCCTTCCATCGCGAATCTAAATCGCCCGAAACTCGTTTTTTCACTTTTTTCATCTTTCGTTTCGCTAATTATCTGCCTTTCCGAAAAATTATCACTGTTTTTTTTTATACGAGCATGCATTTTCATATTCTTAATTGGCTTAAGAACTTTTTGCACGAATATTTTTCTCAATTTTTATGTAAAAGTAAAAATTCATATTTTTGTGCAAGCTCGTATATAAAAATGACAAAAATTCGAAATATTTTCAAAATGAAACATTAAAATATTATTTTTTTTATATTATATAATGCTCACTTTTGGTCGTTTCCATTGGAAATTGAATGGAGGCGTCTGGTGATAAAAAACTGAAGCCTGGGTCGCGGGGAATTCTGGATCTTCCCAGAGTTCTCCTCGTTTCAAGCACGAACGTTTGATCCGCTCGTACTCGCTCATCACGTCCTGCAAAAGAAAATTTGATAATTTATTTAAAAAAAACATCAAAATCGACTCTCAAAAAATAAAGAGTAACTTTATACTATAAAATGATTCGTTTCCTTCGTTATGAGATAATTGGAATAAGAGAAATTAATTCGACTTGGCATTTTTATCAGGTGTCACAGATCGCAGTCCAATTTGGATTAACGACCGAGAAGAGCCTTTCATTGTTCTAATATTTGAGAGTGAAAAAACAAATGGAGAGAAGAAAGAACGACCGAGCTCTGCCAAGTTTCAAATGGGATTGCGCAATTTGTGCGTTCACGCGTCGACGATCTTTTCTCTCTTGTTTTTCGTTTTCTTTCTTTTCGACCCTCTTGTTTTCTCCCACGCCAGGACTGACCTCGATAAGAAGACAAGCATCAAACGCTAAGCAGACTCTGAGCACACTTTTATTGCAATGCCCGCCTCATCCTTTATACCGTCGCGACGAAAGGCTTTCCTGAAAAACTTGACGAGCGTGACGAAGAAAAAAAGTTTTTCGTGCGGTTAATACCCCTGGCGCCTTAAATTTCTTTTTTATTTCAATTTTCGTTCAACGTTTGGAAAATCATGCGTTCTCAGCTGGATGAAAATGATTTTATAAACTTTAAAATACTTCACTATACTTTATACATATATAATTTTTATTTGTCGCCATAGTCCAAAACAGTTATTTTTTGTGTAAATGGCAAAAAAATAGCAAGCATTTTGAGCAAAATGCAAAGTCTGAATCGAACGTAAAGAAATGTGACTTTTTTCTAAACTATCACTGCATGATGCTACAGGACCCAACTTATTACCAGAAAAAATATCGATGAACGTATCAGAACAAAAATTATGTTAGATTAGACCATTTTTTTCTTCAAATATTGATTAAGGTTAAAAATAAATTGTATACATAATATACATAAATATATAGGCAAAAATGTTTGAATTTTCGAAAGCTAGAACTTATGTTCTCTCAAGCTGAAAAATTGAAGAGTATTCAGAGAAAGCTAGAAATCGGTTCGACGATTTTTTCGAAACCGAAGGGAAAATCGGCGGAAAGGCCTTCGCGGTGAAGCGAGTGGAAGTTGTAGGAGTATACATCTCTTCGTGGCACATAAATCCGGTAACGTGCATATGCTCGATAAAAAAACACATAGCTATGAAATTGGCGCGGGAGGAAGGGAAGGCAAGGAAAGAGAGAGAGAGAGAGAAAAGAGAAAAAGCCAGAAACTCGACATTCGTGGAGAAATGCTCGTGGGCCCATTTCCTAGCCAAGTAAAATCCGCCTCGAGCTGGCCTCGTGATGCTTTCTCGATCCTCGGTCATGTGAAGCTTCCTCGCATAAAACAGGATTCGAGATATTTTTGCTTCAACAAAATTGCAAACTTTCAATCCGTTCCCAAAAAAAGCAGCAGTAATAAGGTAAACGTCCTAACAGTTGAACATCTGTACACTGAGAACAGATTTAGTTGAAAAATATTGAAGTTTAATTATTTCAAATATTTATTTTAAGGAAATTAGACTTACAAGACGATTTTGCGGTGAGTAATGTAGATGACAGTATCTTTTAAGGGGTTTCGATATACATAACGAAATAATTAAAATTCGTTCAAATTTGTAGAGGATATTCTTTCATATGAAATGCATAAACACGAATTTTTTTAGAATTTTCGTCTAATTATTTTCCGAACAATTGAACCATGAAATATCATTTTTTAGATAATATAGTTATACTTTCCGTGTATATGAATGTAACTTACTCGAAAACAAATTGTAAATTACTCGAAAACAATGTAGACGAATTTTTTTTTAAATTTATATAAATTTATTTAGTGGCAAAGAACGTTCTTTCAAATTTTCATCGGGTTCTTAATAAATTTCGATTCCCTATACTTTTAACATGTAAAACTTAATTTATTTTCGTCAACGGTATCGAAACCCCTTAACTTTTGGGACATTTTAAACAATTGGGACGTTTGCCGAATACGCTGCTTCGTACTCATTCGAATATCCATTGAAATGTAACTTTTGTTGACACCCTGACATAATTCTCGAATAAATTACGACAATTACGGGAGAATGACACAACGCTCGTTCAGGTGAAAATATAAATGTGACACATATTTTGTTTCTCTCTTCATCAGAGTCTGAGAAATTACGGTAATTTCGACGAGTCGCGTGCTTTTGTTTTCCGCGCTGCGTTCCCTTCTCGCCGTGAGCGCTCCGGAGGCTTTAACGAGCGACGAAGGAAAATTGAGCAACTCTGTAGCGCACGCCGATGCTTCATCCGCTTTGAGAATTCAACGGTCGCCCAACTTTAGCGTCCTTGGAGCGAGAGAGAAAAAAAAATTGCCTCAGACTCCGCGCGTATTTCGGGCCTAAGTTGAAAAAAAAGAACACACGCGCGCCTTATTTATTATTATTTTTAACCTCGCGAGGCGCGCGACAACCCGCCTTATTGTTGTTCTTTCAATCGTATTGCTTCATTGTCTCGCAAAACGAATGGATTTTCCGTCCATTCGTTTTATTTACCGACGATCGCGATTTCTATCTCGCGCTTGCGCGGGAAAGCTGCGATGAGAAAAGAAAAAGGTTTTTACACACTCGGGGAAAATTGCTCCACATTTTTATCAATCCCTGGAAATAGAAGCGTGAAATATAAAGAATTGCTAATTCGAGTGATAAATTATTAATCGCCGCTTGATATTGTTTATTCGGTTGTTTATTTATTTATTTATGTGCATATATGCTCTCGTTTCCGCGCTCGTTGGAGAAACGTTGCGCGGAGTAACGGGAAAAATGAATCGCGAGTCTCAACCTCGTGAACTCCAACCTCCCGTTCTTTTTCATTCTCTCTCTGGCACGACGGCAGAACTGCTTTATAATTCGCATTGAATTCGCAGCCGTGTCGTGTTACACCGACACCTCGGCAAAACGGCGGAAAACTCGAGCGACTCGGATGCAATCCTGAATTCCCGATCTCTGAGAAATCCTCGGGTTACGCGCTCGAGATAAATCTCCGGCGGGAGCTTGAGAAAAAAAAACATATATTTATCATTGCGGCGAAACACGCGTCTGAATATTAACGCGCAAGAAGTAACGTTTTCTCGAATAACATTTTTTTTTTCTCGGTATGACTCGACGACCGGAAGACTCTCGACGAATATATAATTATATATAGTAACTTGGAAAAATATATTTCGCCAGTTTTCGTCCCGCGACGCGATAGAAGTTCGAACTGAAAAATGAAACACGAAGGAGAGACGTCACGCTCGAAATGCTCCGCGGTCTCTCGTTTTCGCGGAAAGGGGAGAAAACGCGAGCCGGAAAAAAAAGAGGAGGAGACGTGAAAATCGACGTAATTTTCATTATGAATAATCACTCGCGGATCGGGTGGGGCAAGCCCGGTTTTAACGTGGCAAAAGTTCCACTTTCACCTCTCCCGTATACAAACGCACACTCGGGGAGACTCCCAACGAAACGTGAGTGTTACAGAGACTAAAATTCTCCTTCAACGATGGCGCGATTATTTTATAACGCGTCGCCAATTGTGCAATCCATATTTTCCGCGTAAAATGAAAAAAAAAATGCGAGAGTTTTTCGTTTTTATTCTCAATCGAGAAATTTCGAAGCCTCGAATATATTGAGATAAAAAGTTACGAGATAAAAATATAGCGAATGTAAAGATGAAATACGGAAAAAAAAGAAAATTTTTGAATAATGCGATCTTTTTTTGGGATAAAAAATGAGGCTCGCTGCCAATTTGATTTACCGTTTAATTTCTGCAGTCTCTTGAATTTAAATCGACGTCTGGATATTTCGGAATTTTCGGTAAACGGCCGTTTTTTTTTTCATTTTCTTCTTGGAAGAGAATTCGTGCAATTCGCTCGGTAGACGAGGATTAACCGGGAGTAGGGATTTTCTGTGTTTCGAGGTCGCAAAGCGAGTACGGAGGAAAGAAACGAGAGAAAGAGAGACCCGGTTTCGCCGGGGAGAATACGACGAGGATTCACCGAGACCTCGTCTTCTCGGACAAACTGACACCAGACGTGCGTCAACCTCGCCAATTTCTCTATTCTTTTTTTTATTACCCTTTTTTACAATCTCCATCATTACTTCAACCCAAATTTCGTATTTTTTATATTTCCGTGTGCAATTATCTAAATAACGTGTTACATTAAATATCTACAAACCGTCAATATATGTTATTAGAAAGAATTTTCGCAAGTTTAGAGAAAAAAAAATGAAAAATCTCGTTCTTTCGTCATTTCTGATTGAGTTTAACAAACTGACATCAAACGTGCGTCAACCTGGCCATTTTCTTCATTCTTTTTTTTTATTACCTCTTTCTTACAGTTACCTTCATTACTTCAACCCAAATTTCGTATTTTTTATATTTCCGTGTGTAATTATCTAAATAACGTACTACATTAAATATTTACAAACCGCCAATGTACGTTATTAGAAAGAATTTTCACAAGTTTAGAGAAAAAAAAATAAAAATCTTGTTCTTTTGTCCTTTTTTTTCTTTAGACAAATAACTGGCATCAAACGCCAATTTCTCTATTCTTTTTAACCCTTTTTTACAATATCCTTCATTACTTCAACCCGAATTTCGTATTTTTATAATATTTTCGTGTGCAATCATCTAAATAACGCGTTTTATTAAATATCTACAAATAGACGATATGTTATTAAAAATAATTTTCACGATTTTAGAGAAATAGAAATTAAAAATCTCGTTCTTTTGAGTTTGTCAAACTGGCATTAAATGCCATTTTCTCTATTCTTTTTTATGACCTCTTTTTTTTAAATCTTCATTACTACCTCAACTCAAATTTCGTATTTTTAATATTTTCGTGGGTAATTATTTGAATAACGAGTTGCCTTAAGTATGTAAAAACAACCAATATGGTATTAGAAAGAATTTTCATTAATTTATAATTAAAAAAAATCTTGTTCTTCTTTCGTTTCTGATTGAGTACGACACCTTGAATAATAACTCGCTGAATTAATTATTTTCTTCGATCGATGCTCTCCGGTGTTTACTCGGACGTGCTCGTCCGTCAATTTTGATAGCCGAGTGTATTATTTACCTATTTATTCGAAAGAATTTGCGTGGCGTAAGAAAGTATATATGCTACACGCGAAGTGTCTTTTAACATCTTACGCCCCGATGACATCATAAGTTTATGGCCTACGAGTCCTCGCGTGGGCGAATTATTGAAAGTTTAGAGAGAGAGAGAGAGAGAGAGAGAGAGAGAGAGAGAGAAAAAACGACAAAAGAAACGCAGAGTATTGTTTTTCGCATGGGCGGACGCCAACATCTTGCGCGAAACTCTTCATTTTCTTTCCCTCAATTTTTTTCCTCCCATCGAGAATAATGTTATTCCTGATAAATAATTTTACGTTAATCAGAGACTCGCGGACCGTGTGCGAATAATTATTATCGATTGCGAGATCAGGTTGCCTCGAAATATTTTTTTTCACGAGAGACAAAAAAGAGGGAAGAGGGAGAGAAAAAATCGCGGTGCGTGTAAAAAAAATTCGCAGAGAAAAAAAGTCGATGCAGTCTGCCATAAAATTAGTCGGTCGATGACCTTGAAACATTTTTTTATCGTACGAAATTCAGGACTTTCTCCTCACTTTTTTCTCCGTCGACGAATCTAACTTTTAAATGAGAACGCTACCATCGAGGATGGCTAAAATCGTTGAAAAAAGTGGAAAAATGAGAGAGAATTCCGTGATACCGTTATATATTCCATAATAAATAACACAGGTACGAAACGCTTCGGGAATCATATACAATTTCACATTTCCTAAGCTCTGATTAATATGGGTCATTATCGTACTAATTGACGTGTCGACTATGTCCATTTTCGGGATTTAAAATTGAAAAGAGATGGAGAGAGAATAAAAAAACAAGAACACCCACACTCCGTTGGTGCGGGTGAAACGAAATCTTTCACGATATCGTGCCCGTCCGCTTTCCTACATCGTCACTCGCGTTTTGTGTTCCGCTTTCCACATGGACAGATTTAAAAAGCGGAAAGAACCGCATAATTCTATCCCCGGCTCGAGCGCGTACAATAATCAATGGCAAATCGAAGAGATGGCTTTGATAAAAATGGCAAATTACTCACGTTAACCATTCGTAAAATTGTTTTCTATCTCCGTGGGTGAAGTGCTGCGTGATGGAAGTAAAATTTTCACAACTTCGGGTCCCCCGAGGACCCTCGCACGCATTAATCCTACTTTTTGACACTCTACTTATTGTATCGTCGAGAAAATAATTCGATCAGCTTTCTCGCTTGCATCCAACTATCACTTCGGTCCGCGCGGAGTTATTTTTCGGAGTAATCTCTCCGCGGGGACTCTGTCATTTGTTTTGCTTTCGTTAAAGGTCACTCGAACACTTTTTTATCTACGCGAAAGCATCAAAACTTCCTCTGTAGCGAACTGACTTTGATTTTTTCAAAACTCCGTTGAAATTGTTTAGTTCGCGAGCTCGAAACGCACGTGTTTTCTTTTATTGAACGCCGACGCGCTTTTACGGTGTGGAGAAAAAAAAACGGACGCCGAATTTTCAAACAGCACGACCGAACGATCGAACACGCGAACGAGGACTGCTGCAGTAGCGAGCAAGGATCCGGTACTCAATCGCCCTCCTGGTTCATAGAACTTCCTTCTCTTTTTTCCACCTCTACCTGCCTGCTGTTCCCTCGTTCTTTTCCTGTTCTCACACCAGAGCGTCGCTCTCGCGTACTCCCATTTTATAATAAGTATTCCAAATTTCATAGAACCAAACTCTATCAAATTACACTCAATTATTTAATTCTACATAATTAAATTTTTCACGGCACAATATCACGTCTGCCTGGCGGATAATTTTTTGAAGAGATCTACTTTGCGTAGTTATCAACTGTCGATATTATACCGATGAACGGTATTTTGTTAACAATTTTTTTATATTTACTCTTGGTAATGTATCGACGAATGATATTTTATCGACACTCCAAGTTGATATTCTCCCCTTTTATCTTCTTCTTCGCAATCAGGACATTGGTGGATATTTTTTTACAACGACAAAAAAAACTTTGCATGAAGTCAGCTGGAGAAATACAGTTCTTCGTCGTTTCCGTTAGAAAAACATAAATTTGTAACAACAAGTTTTGGCGATATGTCAACGTTCGCCGGAAAATCTTCGTTTGACGAAAAATCAAGGAATTAATCGGAGGGGTGAAAAAAAAATCAAAGATAAGAATCGGTTCTTTACGGACAGTTACTCCATACATGAATCGCTTTGAAGAATTTTGCTAGAGTCCGTGAACTTGCAAAGTTTTGCTTACGGATTCGCATGTGAGGTTGCCCGAGTACGCTTTTTTCGGACTATCCGGAACGATGGACGAATCCGTCGACCCGAAGGAGCTGTTGGTCACCCTCGAGACTTACAAGAAGCTCGCGAACGACTTTGCAAATCATGACACGATCCTAAAGGTTAACATTTTTTAGTTTCACATTCGGAAAAAACTTTCGTAAACATGGTTTTGTTTTTTTTTTGCGTTTTCTTGTGTTTTTTTATGAAAAAAATTAGCTAACAACATACTCCGATGATTTACAATCCATTGTTATTACGCAGGATCGAACAGTTCTTTCGTACCTCGCTTACGTGCTGGAAGTCCCTGATGCCGAAGTCGTGGAGCTGGCACTTACGATTCTCGAGATATTCACGAAAAACGTCGAAAATTACGTTCACGTTACTTCCACTTTTGGCGTACGGGAAGCCCTTGACGCTGTTGCTAATAAGTACAGCATCGAAGATCCGAAACTAGCTGCTCATGCAGAATCCATTAAAAATGAGATTGAGCGCATGAAACCGCCTATTTACAATTTACGTAGTCGCTGCAGAAGAGTCATTGAACCAAAGAAATTAAAAACTCACGTCGTGGTGCTTCATGTCAGTGGTCTCTTGCCGGTGAGTCGAAGGATAATTATTTAGAAAAATATTTGTCTAAAGTTGCTCTTGTAAAGAATTATTTAAGAAAATATTTTTTTGCAGGAAACAAGAGCAGATTTAGAAGCAACTCTTATAAGAATCGAGGGACTGATCTCCCTGGTTGTGGATGTCGAACATCAGAGAGTGACAATGAGGACGTTGATCAATGTCACGGCTAAACAAATAGCAGAAGCAATAAGAGACAATACTCAAAATATGGAAGCTAGATTGGTCACGAGAAACAAATTCAATCAAGAATTTCTTGTCAAACTGGTAATTAATAAATTAATGCACATTTTAGCCATTATAAAATAATTTTTTAATTATTTTCTGTACTGATTATCTTTTAGATCAACGACGAAAACAACGACTGCGAAGAAATGCCCGAATACCTACCAGAGGACGACGAGCCCGAACCGGAAACGGACGGTGTCGTTTCGCTCTTCACCGGCTTGAGACAGAGCGCCTCGACTTTGTACAAGTCGACAGCCGAATTTCTCCACAATTCATTTTACTGGTGAATCCTTTTATTCTCAAGATTTCATCCTTATATTTAATAAGGAGAGGACATTTTTTGAGAATCTCCGTTTCTTGCTCTCTGCGCAAAAGACGAAAAAAAAAAACTTGCCGAAGGCTGAATTTTTTTTCCAGCATTTTCCAATGAAATTGTAAATGCCTATCGTTGATTACGATTGTGTAGATTCGATATATATATATATATATTTACTTATGTACCTACTCGTCGCTTTACCACCCGCGAATTTCCAATTTTTAGATTTGTACATATTTGAGACTTATACAATTTTGTGAATACCGAGTAGTAATACCCCGAAGGGGAAGGGGTAAATCAAAAGTGATTGTCGTTCAATGCGGATGATTCAATTTTTGTTTTTTTTTTCTTAATTCTAGAACTCCTCAAATGTTGAAAATTGTAAATTTTTGTTCCACGCCCTCTGAACAATCGATCCGATGCATTTTAAACGAGGAAACTTTTTCCACTGTAACTTATTCTCGAAATAACTATCAAAGGTAAGCCAGGAAATATGAAAAAAATTTATGAAATCAATCGTTAATTTTCTTTTTTTTTTAATATTTTAATGCAATTCGTTACGAAGCAGTATTAGCATCGTAATGGACTAGTTAATTTTTGTTTTTTCTTTCATTATCTCGATCTTTTTAAGACTGCAAACTCTCGTATACTCATCAATCGCGTGGGCTGTGTATTTATAAAGTCATCTCGACCATCGTTTCATTTTTGTTATAAATATAATTACTATAATTATTGCGATAAACGAAACTACACCGTAACATGAATTGTTATTATCCGTACTTACCCGAATATTGAGACAGCATTGTTATCGTTCTTTCTCCAAAAAAAATTCGGTAATGTTCGTTATTACCAGTATGTATTTAACTGTATAGTCAAAATCTCCAGGTGACCTTGAAAAATAAGAAACAAGATGATAATAAAGAGAGCGTGGATCCGAAATAAGCGAATACGATGAATTATTTTTCGTATTTGTTCTTTCTATGTAAAGAAACCTTTACTCGTTTGCATAATTCTTCTCGTGTATACAATAATTACTATTGACTGCCGATCGTTATCGAATACACAAACCAGTCAATATTTTACGCTTTTTTCCTTTCTCCTCCTTTTTACATAGCTGCTATCCGAGGAACGCTACCTATTTGCGCTTTTTCTTCAAACGAAATGGAATTTTAAAAAGTGGATACGATTAGGCGCACCTACGACGTTTTTTTTTACGAATTACATACATACTCTTCGTGTTCGATCCGAATGTGTACACGGTTGAATATTCCTATTCGTACATTAATAATGTATCTTACAAAATAATTTAGAGCGTACCCGAGCACGCCACGTGTTCCGTCCGATTTTATAATTTCATATTTCCTTCAATTTTTGCTTCTACAGGTTCAAGAGAATACCTTAGCCTCTAATTCGTTTAGCTCGCGCGCTCGTATTGTCTATATTTACATGACGTTTCACAATAATTCTTGTCATTAAGGCAATTTGAGTTTCGAAGCAGGTACATCAGACGGATGCGAACAAAAAACGTATTCGCACTTTCCACCTTTTTTTTTACTCATCCTTTCCTTCTGTTTATTATCAAAGTTTTCAGTCACCGAAATTTTCCTCGACGATGCCGAGCTATTTCTCTTACTCGTCCAAGACTATATTTTTTTTCTTTCGTTTCAATGAAAAAAGGCACGTTCGTACCGGGTTCGGAAATTTCAGTCCCAAAAGAGCGCGGCGTATGGTCCTAATAATTAAGTCACAGGAAGCGGAGCACTCGGGCAATTGTTTTATTCCTTAACACTAGTCTCTTCGCTCGCTCCTCCTGAATTTTGCTGCTTCGTCTCTTTTACCGTACAATTATTCTATCGTAATTTATCGAAGACGGGGAGCGAAGAGAAGGGCGGCATAATTATGTAAATACTATCATTGGAATGAGTAAATGCAAACGATCATTGCCAAGAATCGAAAAACGATCTCTTTTCTTTTAACTCTCGATGCTCGAGATCCTGGAAGATTTCTTTTTCTATATACTTTTATATATAGATCGCATGTATATATTTATATCTTCGTTTAAGACGCGCACGATAATTGTATTTGTACAAATAATGAGCATGACGAAAATCACCAGAATTATTTTCATCTCGACTTTCATTCAGCAGCGAAGAATCGATCGTCTTCTGAGTATGTCAAACAATGCGTTGACCAACATTCACGCATCCATGCAATATTCCACTTGTATAAATTAGTTCTACACAATAGATCTACTCTTGAGAATTCTTTCGACGTAACTCTACGCTCGAAATAGCCGAAAAATATTTTTTTTTGTTTCATTTTTTTTTTCTTTTACGTAATTCGACTTTGAACTTTCATCACACCCAAAGTGTTTGTCCTGGACAGAAACATACCCACTATTGCGATTATCAGAGTATTTCAATTTATCGAGTAATAATTATTGTTACCGATGCACGGTGGACGAATCTCTACATGCAAGATACACGCGTATGGTACACGTATGAAATAATTATGTACAAATTAATCGCTACTAAAATATGAAAAGTTTTTATGACTGATTTTGCCACTTATTCGTTGTCGTCCACTTGATCGTTTTAGCCTAAAATATTTACAACTTACAAATTGAAACGTTTGATCCTTATGATTCGAGACGGGCCACCTTTCGTTGTAGGTTCAGGTTGGGTAGTATTGTTTCTGTGATTACTATACCGTACTCTCGAATCTTTTCATGTTGCTGGGGGACACTGCGTTCGCCGAGGCGGCTATTTTTGAGGCTATCGTTATTTCACTCAGCTCGTCCGTTTCCGATTGTCCCGATGTGTCCGACGCATCCGTCGTTCCGTTACGCTGCGAAAAATTATTTTTATAATTTTGTTTATAGAACAAAATTAAAATACAAATATAAAAATTACAGAAAAAAAAAATGTTCTATTTTAGTGTCCAGGTCTTACCTTGTTCGAATTGTGAATATTTCTCAACGTCCGCTGGACCTCGGGATTGCTCTCGAGAGTTGACGACTGACTCGACGGTGGATGAGAATACTCCGAGGTATTTTCCTCGTCGGAAATCAACGCACCATCCATTCGCATTGAAATCTGCTTGAATCTTCGCAAACGACTGCCAGGTGCGATCGATCTCCTCGCGATACTGGAAAGACAATTTTTTTACGTGAAAAAAATTGCTGAAAGATTTTATTTTCTTATTTTTTTAAAAGCGAAACTTCTTGTGCCGGAGTAACGTCGTTGTTTTGAAACGATAGGAACCTGATATAGGTAAACAGAGCTACCAGAACGATATGGACGAGTCGAGGACGATTCTTCAAACTATGATTTATTTAATAAAAATCTATTGGCAATTGAAAAATTAGATACTTGCAAAAATAGAGTGCCCAATTTGTATTACTCTTGATTATAGTATATATTTCGTCAAATTAATCAATCGAGGAATTAATTTACACAAAAAATTAATTAAATATTTGTCAAAAATTTTGAAAATACTAAATAAAATTTGCAAAATTTTATTAATCAGGAAGTTTCGCTTCTACCGCGCGTAGTTCTGCACGCTATACTAGTTTTAATAAATCTTACCTTCGTCGCCTGAGGGAATATTTCTTCGTGAAGATAGGATCTTCTCGCTCCTCATCCGACCAACTCTCTTCGCGTGGCTCGTCGTCGTCGTCGTCGTCGTCATCGTCGCCATCATCGTCGTCGTCGTCCCCGTCCTCATCGTCGTCACTGTTCTTTCTGATAACTCTGCCATCAGTTTCCTCTCGTCCCAAAATAGAATCAATCGTTTCGGAGCAACGTCGTATTCTTATGTCTGCCTCGTTACCGTCGACGACGATACCATTCATTATCATATTACCAAATTGAACCGGTAACTTTCCCAAATCCTCCTTAGTAGTCGTGTTGTAGCTGAAACATGAATTTTAAGTTTTTAATTAAAAAGAGACCGAATTATTATTCACAGTTAAGAGAAAACATTGAAGTAAGGGCCTTGAAAACCTTGAGAATAAAAAAAATTTGCATTTACACACCTTGAAATGTGATCTTCACTGTTGCCATTGTCAACCGGCGAAATAAATCGATTGGAGTTTATAATCTCGTTGACTTTTCGACCAAGTGTTTCGAGATGATCGTCATCGCTGCAGTCTCTCAGTCTTTCGTTCCCGTTCGATTGATTCTCCGTATCGCGAATCGCCTCGGGACTGGAACATCGAGCCGCCTCTTCGCGAAGGTCGTAATGATTCGCAGGTATCGTCGAATTGCCGTTCATTGACTCAGCGTAAGAGGGCTGCTCTGTCGGCGATTCCAGATTATACTCAGCGCCCGAAAAATTTGTTATTTGGGAGTGTCTGCAGGTATCAGTCTCAACGATGCTCGTTATGTCGGTTTGCGTCTCGTGGTCTATGTAACGAAGAGACATTTCCGCACTCTAAAAGAATTTATTCGTGTATTTTTTTTTGTTGTGAAAATGTTGAATTTTGACAAACGATTCGTTTTGACATCGTTAAAAATTACTTTTTACCTTTCGCTCTCTGTGCGGACTCGATTTGGGACTTGAACTGATCCCACAGCCCGAACCAACCCTGCGATGCTTGTACTTTTTTTGCTTAAAACTACTGTTAGGCGTGATAACAACCGTTTCAGGCTGATTGGAACTATTCAACTGAGTGTAGAGGGTTGCCTTGACCGGGCTCTGGGGAGAGTCGACAGGCGAGGACGGCGTTGTGGGAGTCGACGAACTCGACTTGACCGTGGTGTTTCGTCTTCTCTGCATTCTCTCCTGTGCCTTCAAAAGTGGATGCACGAGACGCTTCTTGTACTGCTTGTAGCCCGATTGTTGTTCCCGCCTATAAAAAAAATAAAAATAAAAATAAAAATATTGAATAATAAAAATATTGTTATAAATAAAAATAAAAATATTGTTACTAATTAATAACAAATTTCAATAGGAATTTAGTGGTAGAAATAATTGCGAAAAAAACTCACTTAACGACGTCCCGTTCTCTCTGCTCCAATTGCAACAAAACCGCGTTTAATTCGAGATAAAGGTCATTGGTTTTCTGAAGCTTTCTCTGGTAGTGTTCCCTGATGTCCTGAGCATGCCTGAGCTCGTCTTCTCGACGACGAATCAGGTCGGCCTCGAATCTAGGCACGCTCGAAGTTTTTGTCTGCATCTGCTTCATGCGCTCTCGAATCTCTTCTTTCCACGTTAGCTGGCTCTTGAAATACTCGTCGGGTTCCGTAGAGAGCACCTTGACCGCTATGATGTTCAAGTGAGACTCGATGAGCCCAAAGGACGGTCTCTTTCGCGGCTCAGCCTTCCAGCACAGCTCGATAAGATAACCAAAACCCTCGGGCCAACTATTCGGAATTGGAAGATGGAGAGAATTGTTGCCTACACCCCACATCACCGCCGAAGCGTCGACATCCTTGTACGGTATTTCCCCGCTCAGTAATTCCCACAAAACGACACCGTATGACCTATAAAAAAAAACAAAAACTGCTCGTTAAATTCTCATTTAGAAGATATCGTAATTTTTTACGAGATACATTTAGACAAGAGATTAGTCTGAGTCATCATTTTAGGAAAATCAATATCTGTTTACGTCATTTAACGTCATTCATTGATATTATCTTTTAAGAAAATACTCTGAAAGTATATAGTCGATTCAGCAAGAATTTAAAACGCTTTAAATAAATAGCAACTCACCAAATATCGACTTTTTCTGAACAAGGCTCGTTCCTTATTATTTCTGGAGCCATCCACGCGACCGTCCCGGCGAACGACATTCTCGTGCTGATTTCATTCCACTCTCGAGACGTGCCAAAGTCGCTGATCTTCACGACCTCGTCGCGTCCAATTAAAACACTAAAAAATGAATTCTTGTAGAAAAAAAAGACGAAAGACGAAGTCCCCGAATAGAATGCAAATGTAATTGAAAAATATATTTACTTCGGACTCTTGAGATCCCTGTGAATTATTTTGTGCGCGTGGAGATAGCTCATGCCAGCCGCTATCTGTTTCGACCACGCGACGAGTCGGGCCGGCGGAATTGACTTGCCGGCCCGCAATAAATCGTACAGAGGTCCATACGGGCAGAATTCCATGATTACGCAATAACACGGAGCTTGAGTGCAGACTCCCCTATTTAAAACAAAAATCGAGAATAAAAATTACATGAATTGTAAGAAAAAAAAAAGAATAAGAAATGGAAACGGAGCAATTCTCACTTGAATCTCACGACGTTCGGATGATTGAGCTTTCTCAAATGTTTGATGTCCGTCTCCCTCTGCTCTCGGACTTTTTTCACAGCCACTATCTCTTTGTTGAGCATTCCACTGAATACGGCACCCTGTGCACCTGACCCGAGCCATTGAAGTTCGTTGATTGCCTCAAAGGGTATCTCCCAGTCATTTGCTGCAAAGAAAAAGAAGAACCTCGTATCATTGGAGATGCAAGAAGACGAGCGATAAAGTTATTTCGAATAAAAATAAAAAGTAAATTGAGAGAGAATTGAATTGTGCGAGTAAAAGAAGTTACATTGATTTCCTTTGATCTTCTCGTTGGACGTCGCTTTG
Organism: Cremastinae sp. A BG-2022a; assembly: GCA_030522545.1. Classification (NCBI taxonomy): domain Eukaryota; kingdom Metazoa; phylum Arthropoda; class Insecta; order Hymenoptera; family Ichneumonidae; species Cremastinae sp. A BG-2022a. The sequence goes on along the minus strand of JAPYYW010000307.1, from coordinate 2,058 downwards.
TAGAGCATCGTCCAAACGGGTCGCATGCAGCCGAGAATTCCCTCGACCCAGCTTGACTTTTGTGTCTCGAGGCTGCCGGAGCCGGACCCGCATTTCGTCGCTGTTTCGCTCGAGTTCGAGTTACTCTCGGACTCGCTGCGGGCGCTCGAGACTCTCGCCACTTGTCCGATCTGGCTGTCCCTGGCACAGCTGACCGTGGGCCCAACCGCTATCGAACCGCTCAACTGGCCGAGTTCTTCTTGGATGCATAACATACTGAAATTAAAAATAGAATAATATATCACAAACTGACAAAAAGAAGCAATTCAATAACAATATTGATTGAAGAATTATACTCGTATATAATTTGAGATAAAGTTTCAAAATTTTTCGTTCAATGCAAGAAAAAATAATGAAAAAACAATTTTAATAAAACTTTAACACATTTCCTTAAATAATATGAGTTGGAATTTTTTCCAATAAATCATAAAAGTAATCGAGACTGTTGAACAGGAAAAAATTAATTAAAATATGATATTAAAGTAACTTTAAACAATTATAATGAATTTTTCGAGATAATGCGAATAAAAATTTATTCGCCATTTCAACGTGCAATAAAATTAATATATTTCATCGGCACTTGGAAGTTTATGTTTGTGTACCAATCCAGGTGGTGGAGAATTGGTTTATCGAAGTAGGGCAAAGCGTGTTTTATCTTACAGTCGCAATGAACTGTTCCCGAGTTGTTTAACCCGTCACGTACACGTTGAACGATTTTTCATAACAATTGCAATTTCTCGCGTGTTTATCCTTTTTTTTGTTCTCTTTCTCCCGTCTTTCGTGCGGATTTTTCTCACCTCGTAGCCACATTGGCTGGCAACGGGGGAATCGTGGATACTTCCTCGTCCGGTGTTTTTTTGATAAAAAATCGCGCGAGCACCATTTTCCCGGATCGAACATACGGGATGTCAAGACTTCGTGGCTCCCGAGCAATTTTCTCCTCGCGCCCAGTCGCGAGGCACCGTTCTCGTCCGGAATAATCGCGGAACGTCGAAAAAAGTGCGACGAACGAAATTCTCTCAACTCGGAGTCTTCGCGACTCTCTTCCGCGCACTATCAACGATCTTTTTCGTTAACGCCGTCCCGGACGATCCGGAGCTCCGAAAATCAACGCTGCGAACCTTTTTCGCGATTTTCTTCGGATTTTTTCCCCACCCGGAGCGTTTCCTCGACTCTCGGGCCTCGAGTTTTTGCCTTAAACTGACTCGCGGTGTCTCTCCCACGCACGACACACGGGAAAACACCTCGCTCGTTTTTTTTTCACACTCACACGAAGACTTTTTTTTTTATTTCCTCGCACGTTCTCTCTATCAACACTCTCTCACGTCATATCTCGGCTAGCCATTGAATACGTCCAGAACAAGATGGATACGTGCTCGTTTCGCAGCCTTTCTCTCTCTCTCTCTCTCTTTCTTTTCGTTTAACTCGGGGTGGGAGAACTTCGAGAACTCGTTTATCGAATCGATCGTTTGGCGCGAGCTCGTACGAAATTTGGATTTATTTTACGTCATTCGGTTCAAGAAAATCATTCGTTTTCACGCACCCGGATAATTAAAAATTTCAGTGCGAATCGCCTATTTTCAAATTATTATTATTACTGGGGTCTTTCACTTTTGATTAATGGCTTTTTATCCCACGAATTGACCTTTAGAATCTAATTCGAAAAGGTCGCTGAAGAATTTTCAAGATTTTTATTCATTAATAGAATATAGTATGCCATTTTGGGCGAACTTTTTTTTAAATCAAGTAGTCTTTTAATAAATGTTAACAAATATATATGTTTGGCAAATCAGGCTTTATTATTGAGCTTAATAACGTCGGATTTTCGAGACTTGCATTTGAATTACAATGGAAAGAAATACGTTTTCTATATTAAAAAAGACATGAGGCCTCTAATCGATTCATCGGAATAGAGTGTGTATTATGCGGAACGCATTGACTTTTGGCTAATCTCTACTCATTAGAAAAAAATTTGACGTGCGTCAAAATTTTTCATGGGTTCACGAGACCCAGTGTGAC
>JAPYYW010000306.1:0-80063 GCA_030522545.1 Cremastinae sp. A BG-2022a | reverse complement strand
ACTTTTATGCATTTGATAAAAATGCATCTTCGTAGACCAAATCCTGCAATTTTGGTAAATTTTCTCAAATTTTTTCGTAAACTTTTGAAAAATCTGAATGTATTTTCAACACTTTATGATCCGATGTGCATCTAATGGATGCATTCGAATGCACTTTTGTATATATTTGTAAATCCTGCAATTTTGATAAATTTTGTGAAATTTTGGGGTAGATTTTCAGAAATGTGAATGTATTTTTAACACATCATGATTCAATGTGCATCTAATGGATGCACTTTCGTAAATTTTTGTACTTTTATGCATTTGATAAAAATGCATCTTCGTAGACCAAATCCTGCAATTTTGGTAAATTTTCTCAAATTTTTTCGTAAACTTTTGAAAAATCTGAATATATTTTCAACACTTTATGATTCGATGTGCATCTAATGGATGCATTCGGATGCACTTTCGTGCACGCGCTTCTCGTAGCGCAGTGGCATATATACGCATCTGCAGCGTCGACAGGAGTGTTTATACAGCGAAATGCGTGCTCGGAGCACGTCTTTGAAGAAGCAAATGGACGTCGATGCGCTTCCGGTGGAAAGCGGGGGGGGGGGTAAAGAGAGAGAGCGAGATGGCTCACGGAATTGCCGCTGCTGGCTTTTCTCCCGCTTCTCACTACATACACCGCTGTCGACTCCACAGACACACGCCTGCTTTCGAAATGAGATACGACATCGTTTCGTGGCTTTTCTCTTAGCCTTCTTCTCCTTCTTTCCCCCATTTCTCGTCCCCCCCCTCCCCCGACCACGAGTCTCATTTCCAGCCAAATTTTCTCTATGTCTGGACGAGCTCGTTTAATAACATTTTTTTTATCTTATTTATTTTATTATATAAGTTATAATAAATGTATTACATTGTGTTTTATTTTTATATAAAAAGTAACGTAATAATGTTATGTTATATTTCTTAAAAATATATTTTCATTTTATAAAGTAAACTTCATTTATATCCTTGATTATTTATCAATTGTTACGATGATTAACCATTTATTGGTTATTGTAACGAAAAATGTATCAATCATAATTTATCAATAGTAAATTTTCTTTTTTTGATTAAATAAAAAAGAGTTTTTTAGTTCTAAAATAAACATGTTATAAAAGGTAATAAACGTAAACATTTTTTGATTTTATCAACCATTAAAACGGATGGTAAACCAAAAAACCACCCTTGAGAACCAATATTGAAAAAATATTTCCAAAAAATAGAATAAATTTTTGAAAAACCTCAAAAATTTTTTTTACCCTTTCAAAAAGCATTCCGAAAGAATCTCGAATGCTATTCGCCTGCTGAAACCTTCGATTCCTTTTTTTTTCTTCATTTCTGTCCTCGTCCCTCGCTTTTTTAAGTCAGAGAATGTCTCTGCAAACGAGGGGTTGGATTTTCGCGTCGACACGAGATTCCCGTTGCGGGAGGTCGGCCAGAGGACGTTGCTCTCGACTGCAGGCCAGAAGAGAGTACACGAAGCGAGCTTGTACACTCGGAATGCCTTTCCTCCCCTTCCACCCCCTACCCCCTCTTTTCCACCCCCTCGTTCGCCATCGACTTCGCGGCACGTCGAGCTTTCTCTCCTCGTCTTTTTCTCTCTTTCTCTCTCTCTCTCTCTTCCCACCCCCCACCCCTTCCCTCCCCCCTCCCCCCTCATTCCTCCATTCTGATTTGCATACCTTTACCACGACTACCAACCGAATTGATTTCCGATTTTCATTAATACATTTTTCGTAACTTTTCTCCCTCCCCCCCATCCCCCATTTTTCTCCTACCCTACCTTCCCGCCCTTATATCCATCCCGATTTTTTTTTATGAAAATTCTCACAATCGGGTCGACGCTGAATTTTTAACTCTCTTGCTTTTAGCACGCGTCTTGCCAAGAGAGCTTCCAAATCTTTTTTTTTCCATATTTTTGCCATTATCGCGCTGTTTTATTTCGGATTTTTATCGTCGAAGAGAGATCTCTGCCACCAGTAAATTGTTTCTGCTTGAATATTTTGTATTATGTATTTGGTATATTTTGTTTATATTCTGAATGTATTATTTTTATTTATTTATTCTTTTTACATTTTTTTAAAATTATTTATTATGTTGATTTTAGTACAGAGTTTGAGATTCGACAGTGATAGTGTGTCAAAAAGTTGGATGGTGGTTGGAACATTCGAGGTTTCTTCTCTCGAAATTTCTTGCAATAAGTATTTTTTTTTATTTACCTCTCTTTTTTCTTTTCCACTCGAGCTTTGGCTCTGGAACGTGGGAATGAAAAATTGCATAATTTCGAGCATACACGCCGAGCTTCACTCGCAGTCCGCGATGCACTTCTTCATGCAGCCACACATTGCTTTCAAATTTTCTATACGCATCGCGAACCCTTTCCCCCCCCCCTTTTTTTTAATCCCTCGTGTGCACTAAAAAATAGAGCAGAGTTTAATTCGATCACGCATTCCGGCAACGTTACTTGAAGAATGAAACGTCTCGTAAATCTCATTCGAAATTGGATTGTGAAAAGTTCGAAAATCCCAGGACATAAAAACGCCACGATCTTCGTCCTGAGAATTTTTTTACATTTTTCATGAAACTTCTCTTTCGAGCGTTTTTCATTCATTTTCAGATTTTTATTGGCCCTTTATTTTCATTCTATGGCAATATAAGGGACTGGTTAGTTTTTAAAATTATTTTTTAATTTTTTGCACTAAAAAATGGCTATTGTCATAAATTTCGAGAGATAGTGGAAAAAGACGGATCAGACGTATTGAAAATTTATTTCACGTTTTTTGTGAAACTTGCCATTCAAATATTTTTAAACTTTCATAGGATTTTTTCCACTGTATAGCCAGGCGAGAGGGTGGTTCATTTATTAAAGTATTTTTAAATATCTTTTTCACGAAAAAGTGGTCACTTAAAAAATATCGAGTGACAGTGGAAAAAGACAGACCAGACGTTCTGAAAATTTTAAAACATTTTTTTTCAAACTTTCCATTTAAATATTTTTAGACTTTCATTGGATTTTTATTTCTATTCTATAGCCATGCGAAAGAGTGGTTCATTTTTTTTCAAGCATATTTGAATATTTTTTCACTAAAAAATGGTCACTTGGAAAAATTTGGAGAGATAGTGGAAAAAGGAGAAAAATCTGACGTTGCACAATTTTGCCCTCGTTGAATTCCATCACAGCTGTGTCCTGTCTTGTAACGGCACCACCTGAGAGCCGTGATATATTAAAACATTTATCATACTTGTACACGAGGGCGAGAGAGAGAGAGAGAGAGAGAGAGAGAGAGAGAGAGAGGAAGCTCGAGAGTAAATCTCGTATCTTTTTCGTGGCTTTTCAAAATTAAGATTGTTGAGCTGTCACGTCAGCATTATGAACGGTACTATCATTTATTTATAATAGTTTTTTTTTCATCTCCCATAATCCCACGTGGTCGAAAACAAAACCTCACGATTTATCGTCCAGCTTAATTAAAAGCACGATAAAATGAATTTTTAATATATTTTTTTTATTTTCTCCACATTTGTATTCTCAATTTAAAATTCGTTATCGTTTTCATCAAATTATTTTTCGTCCCTCGAATTAATTAAGCTTTTATTATGAAAAAAAAAATTGACCGAAGAATAAAAAAAAGGAGGATGGGTAGAGAAAAAAAAACCGAGAGAAGGTTTAAATATTGAATCGATACTCGTTCGTGTACCGAGGCTTATAAAAGCGATGTATCTTTTTACCTCTGAATTCCCTGCAGAGTGGAGGCTATCGCGACCGCAATTTTTCCGACATCGAATTACCTGGCCGAGGCATTGTTCCTTCCTTGAGCCCGATTCACCCAGAAAACATTTTCATCGTTTATTTTTCACTCCTTTTTTCATCTCGTTCAGACCTGAGAATAAAAAAAAGCCTGTACAAGAGTAGCCCCACCGTGAAGCTATAAATCACGAAAATTCCAATATTGAAAGAGACGAGAGCTTCGAATCAATTAAACCTGATAAAAAAGTAGGCTGAAGTGTCAAATGTAAAAAAAAGCTCATTGCGTGAACATAAAGCTTGGCAAAGTCAGCAGAACGATAAAGAAATTCTGAATGAAGTGTTTCAATAGTCAAAAAAGTCATCAAATACAATTTCTTTTATCAAAAAAGCTCATGAGCTGTAAAGCTGTAAAAAAAGCTCATTGCGTGAACATAAAGCTTGGCAAAGTCAGCAGAACGATAAAGAAATTCTGAATGAAGTGTTTCAATAGTCAAAAAAAGTCATCAAATAAAATTTCTTTTATCGCAAAATCGATATTTTTCGATATTTGCACAAAATAAAAAATTTATTATTGTAAATAAGGTATTAGAATGAAGTGCTAAGTTCAAAGTCATAAAGTTGATGCAAGAACAGTTGGGGGTTAGTAATCGTCAAGGTCATGGCAAGAGTGAAAAGCTCATTGCGTGAACATAAAGCTTGGCAAAGTCAGCAGAACGATAAAGAAATTCAAAATGAAGTGTTTCAATAAAAAAAAAATATACATCAAATACAATTTTTTAAATCTCAAAATCGATATTTTTCGATATTTGCACAAAATCAAGAATTTATATTGAAAAAAAGGTATTAGAATGAAATGCTAAGTTCATTCTAATACCTTTATTAGAAAGGTAGTAATCGTCAAGGTCATGGCAAGAGTGAAAAGCTCATTGCGTGAACATAAAGCTTGGCAAAGTCAGCAGAACGATCAAGAAATTCTTAATGAAGTGTTTCAATAGACAAAAAAAGTCATCAAATACAATTTCTTTTATCGCAAAATCGATATTTATCGATATTAGCCCAAAATCAAGAATTTATATTGAAAAAAAGGTATTAGAATGAAGTGCTAAGTTCAAAGTCATAAAGTTGATGCAAGAACATTTGAGGGTAGTAATCGCCAAGGTCATGGCAAGAGTGAAAAGCTCATTGCGTGAACATATAGCTTGGCAAAGTCAGCAGAACGATAAAGAAATTCTGAATGAAGTGTTTCAATATTCAAAAAAGTCATCAAATACAATTCCTTTTATAGCAAAATTAATATTTTTCGATATTTGCCCAAAATCAACAATTTATATTGAAAAAAAGGTATTAGAATGAAGTGCTAAGTTCAAAGTCATAAAGTTGATGCAAGAACATTTGAGGGTAGTAATCGTCAAGGTCATGGCAAGAGTGATTGATTCACAGACATAAATAATCGATATAGCGTTTAAATGGATTCTCAATGAGGATTGCATCAATTACATCCCTTGGTGATATTAGCATTGCAAAACGTTCCTGCCTCGATAAGAATCGATTACGAATGGACTTGGTAATGGATAGACAGGAAAGGGATGAAGGAGCATTCATCTTCGTTTGGGCTCATATCTGGAGGGAAAAGACGCAACGAATCGATGGAAACTGGCATGCAACTTATCAATACGTCATTGCATATCTATTATGGATTTATCGGAACGACATTCCCAGAGGTGTCTTCCAATTCTCTGACGTACAGCCCATGCAGAGTAGAGCCTGCTCCCGAAATTAGTTTATCCATATGGATCACGAATTTTCCATCCAGAAAACCTCAACGTGTTCGATTCGGGATTTTCTACGTCCCTCCTGCTCGCTCGTTTCAACACCAAGCGAGAAAACCTTTTCAGTGTTTACACTGTCTCAGTTGGCATTCCCAATGGCCCTTTCTACCACTTTCCTGCAGCCAGGTGCTATATATTTCTATCGCAGCAGAATTGAATGGCCTCGGCCAGGCTTGCATAGATCACTCGGGATATCTGCCACCAAGAATACTCCAATGGGGAATATACTTCCTCCTATGTATAGTCTGAATACTCCAGACCCAATCCCCTTATCCATTTTCGATGGATGTTTGCATTCGAATGCTTCAAGATCTGACTGGATCGTCGGCCAATGCTAGATCCTTGGTTACCTGCTACCACGAGAGCAAGAATCCAACCGATGGATTGATGGATCAACCAATAAAGAAGTTATTGAATTCGTTAGATGACCGATAAAATGATTCCAGCATTGATGGATGGGTAGGAAAATAACTGGCTGGATGACTTAATCGAAGATGTATGGCTGAAAAATATTTAGTGATAAAGTTTGCTAGATTATTGAATTTATGGAAAAATCGTTGGATCGTTCATAAAGTGATTCCACAATTGATGCATTCAAATATTGATCCAGTTACACCTATAACTGATGAATTGCAGGATTTTCTTAATTGGTCGTTAAATATGGCTTTAAAGGTGAACTCTGATCAAGGTTTTGCAGAAAGCCAAATTTAATATCAAAATCCTCGACTGTGGGGTTTTGAAAAACCATCAGTCTACCACACCAAAGTCTGGGGAGCTAAATCAATAACAAAACGGATAATCGGTTGATAAAAAATAGTTGAGTGGATGACTTAATCGAAAATATATGGCTGAAAAAATTTAGTAATAAAGTCTGCTAGATTATTGAATTCATGCAAAAATCGTTGGATTGTTCATAAATTGATGAATTCAAATATTGATCCAGTTACACCTATAACTGATGAATTGCAGGATTTTTTAAATTGCTCGTTAAATATGCCTTTAAAGGTGAACTCTGATGAAGATTTTGCAGAAAGCCAAATTGATTATCAGAATCCTCGACTGTGGGGTTTTGAAAAACCATCAGTCTACCACATCGAAGTCTGGCGAGGTAGATCGATAACAGAATGGATAATGGGTTGATGGTTGGATGAATGATTAAATCGGTTGATGGTTAGGTGAATTATTAAATGGCTCGCTGGTTGAAATAGCGAACCGAATGGTCGAATAGTTGAATATACAGCTCTTTGGTTGGCCAGCCATCTGACGAATAACAGTGCTGGTCTAGCATGTTTTTGGCTTCATTTTCTATGTACCCCTATTGAATTATCGACCTGGAACACATGGGGAGTTACTGCCTCACTGTTTGCCAGATGAAAACTTTACCTCCGGGAAATCCCTTGGTGTCGTTTCATCCAAATCCTTCACACTTGATGTCCAATCGAATACATTTTGTGCCTCTTCCACCCACCACCTTCATTAATTTACATTAAATGAATTGTTCCTGGCAAGGGCGTGATCTTTCTTCACCAAATTTCCCAATTTGCCACGAACAATTGGAATATATTCAGGGGGTTAATTTTCGTGGCAAGAAAAGCCTGGCAGGTTGAAGAAGTGCAACGAACGAACGATGAATCTCTCTTCATCCTTTTCCAACGCTTTACCAGCTCATGTTTCCAGTCTCGGCGAGCCAATGCCTCATTGCTCTTCCGGGACGAAGTGGATGGACGTCCGGGCGAGCGAGAGGGAGGATCCTGCCTTTCCGTGCCAAATTAATGGCGTGTGTCGTAATTGTTTCTCGTTGTGGTGTCGGGTTGCATAACTGACGCTCCGAATGAATAGACGTGTCCAGAATGATCCTGTGCAGGCTCTGCATCGAAAATTGATCTTCCCCGTGCTAATTTCGTTCTCGAACAATTGCTCCCAACTTCTCTTATCAAATGCCAACCACTTGTTTTCGACAACCAATAAAAACTCGTTACCAAGGCACGTACCAAAACCCAAATCATTATTTGACACTGAGAACAAATTTTTGTTCAATCAACAATATTTCAGTTGATTGAACCAACATTTTATTGAATCAACAACATTTCAATTGATTGAACCAACATTTTGTTGAATCGACAACATTTCAGTAGATTAAACCAAAATTTTGTTGAATCAACAACATTTCAGTTGATTGAACCAAAATTTTATTGAATCAACATTTCAGTTGATTAATCCAACATTTTGTTGAATCAACAACATTTCAGTTGATTAAACCAAAATTTTGTTGAATCAACAATATTTCAGTTGATTGAACCAAAATTTTATTGAATTAACAACATTTCAGTTGATTGAACCAAAATTTTGTTGAATCAACAAAATGTCACAAAAATTTTTTTCAGTGTACGAAAATGCTCTCTCTCTCTTTCTTTTTTCGTGACTTCTTTCTCAAACGAGAGACACGCCGGACTCTGGATTTCCGAGGTCCGCATTTTTTTTCTTTTTTCAAGTAGATAAATTAATTGAAGAATGAAATTTTATTTATTGTGGGAAAGGAAAGAAGGGGGGGAAAAGGATAATAAATGGTTTGGCAAATAAAGCAGTAGGATTGAAAGGGTCCATAATTCATGACAAAAAGAAGAAGAAGAAGAAGAAACGTTGTAGAAATATGAGGATGGCTTGGGTTGTAGGCGGTTGGGCAAACACGAAAAAGGTTTATTCTTTGTTAAGCTCCTTAAGACGTGAAATACACAGAGAAGACGAAGGGAGAAGTGAGCTGAATTTTCGTCTTCTTTATTCTCCGGAGTGGAAAATAAACAATAAAAAAGAAACGGTAACAATTACAGTTGGGTTGTCCAACTACGGACAATTTCCGTTTCGAAACACAATCATCTGCGTTGCTTTTTTATTCTACACTGAGAACAGATTTAGTTGAAAAATATTTAGTTGAAAATATTTCGTCGAAACAACACTTGTTTATTTGAAATAATTAAACTTTAGTTAAGGAAGTATTAACGAAAGTACGAAAATTCGATGGCTAAATTTCAAGTAACATTACCGATAAAATAAGCGAAAATTATCCCGACAAAGTATGCTCGACATAAGCCAGAGTCTTATGAGAAGCATTGAGAAAAATGTTATTTTATTGAAAAAAAAATATATTTAGAGTGAACTTTCAAATAATCTAAAATATTTCACGTGTTCAATAACGTATAAGGTTCAATTCTAATTATAAAAATATATAGTCACCGAACTTTTCATTGAATTATTTAATTATAATATCAGATATGACACTTATACGTGAGTTAATCAGAGTCAAATCATAAGCTATAAATGAAAATCACTTTTTAACTATCTGTATTACATCAATATTTTACATTTCAAAATTAATATATTTGGTAAAAAACCAAATATATTAATTTATATTATTATTGATCAGTATTAATCAAATATATTATTAATCAGTCTTTTAAGACTGATTTATTCAGTCTTAAAAGTTATTTATTAAAGCCTCATTTAAAAATAAGCCAAATAGTATCTAATTTGACTAATAAATATCGTTAATAATTCCTTAAATCAACCAAGAATTTCGTTCAATTTACAAAATAATATCGTTGAACGTATCGAAACAAATATTTTGTCGAATCAACCAAATTTCGTTTCCAGTGTAACGAATAGGAGTTTAAAATTCTATCTTTGTGTCTTCTGCATGGAAGCAGGAATAAGTATTCAAGTATAAGTATTCAGCCACTCTGCCTTGGCGTCTCCAGTCATTTTTTTATCGATATATTCTCTCGTCGATTCGAAACTTCTGCATAGAGAAAAAAAAGAAAAGGCTTATATTGCCAGATGTGGGATCGACTGCCAAGAGGATAAAAAAGTAAGGAAAGAAAATAAACGTAAATGGAGATTTTGGTGCGGTCTTCATTCCCGATCACCTTGGACCTCTGCGAAGAGCGTGACTCCGGGAGACCTGGAAGCCTGCCAGAAGTGAGTGCCTGGAACGATATCAGGGCTGGAAAGGGGGAAAAAAAAGTGAGGAGAAGAGAGAAAAGAGGAATAAAGGTAGGGACGAAAAACACAGTTACTCCCATAGCGAGGCATGGATTCAGTAGAAAAAGCAGAAGATGAATTTTCCCGCGCCCCGAAATCTTTTCACCTCGAAGGGAATCTTCGTCAGCCATTTTTTGCCAAGATCCTCCAATTGGTGCTCACGTGTTTCGACTGTTTTTTCTTCAGACCCTTGGAATCTGTGCTTTTTTTCAACCCTCTTCTGTTTTTCCTCTCTCTCTCTCTCTCTCTCTCTTTCTTTTCTTCTCCTTTTTCTGCCTTCTCTTTCAGCCTCTTCGAGTCAACTAACTCGGTACCTCAAAGCCTCGGAATACAGTAAAAATTCGCGCTCACGTACTCAACCACTTTAGGCAGGAGGAGAACTTACAACGTGACACGAATACGAGGGAAGAAAAGGCCCTTTGGCTTACGGAAATATATGTGTGCTTAGAGTCAAGACACTCCCCCCCTCCCTTCCTCCCTCCCACCCTTTCTCCTCTCGTTCCCTTCTAACAACTGCCTGCCACCGAAGAAATTAACGTTACGTGATTCTGGGAACGTTCGAGTGGATTTTCGGTTCGAATGATCGTCGTGCATTCCCATCAAGATCCAGACCTCGTATTTTTTTTTCACCCCCCAATACCAAAAAAATCAGCCTTGTATCTTTTTTTTTCACTGAAAAAAATTTATCTTTTTTTTTCACTGAAAAAAATGATACAAAACTCCTAGAATCACCAAACGGTGTAATTCTGTTGACGAGGAAATATGAATCAACGATTTTAAAACTCAAACAAAAGCTCCCATGATCCTACGTAAGGTCATATGAGATTCTTGATTCGTTTCAACCAATGCAAAAGTCTGGTTAGTTCTTATTGGATGATAAATAATTTTTAACCGAAACGTTGGCAGTACTTTAACTTTATTCTTCGCTTCTCTACTCAAGACCATACTTTTAAGTTAAATTTGGCGTTTTAAAACTGCAGAAGAGTTTTTTTTGAGTAAATTTATTCCAAAATAGTCAATTTTTTTTTATAGCAACAACATTCAAGATGAAATACGAAAAAATAATGTCAAGAGTAGAGTAGTGAAGAGTAAAGTTAGCACACAAAAAAAAGTGGTCTGTACTTTTGACCAGATCCCCATATCTTTATGTATTTTGGCGTGCTGATTCCTAATCTGGGCTTCGTTTTGTCCGTACACTGTCAAAATTTTGAGTAAATTGCGAAAAATCGTTAAAAATGACAAAAAACTGCAGTTTTCACGATAAAAAATTTTTTATCGAACTAGGATAAGCCTAATTTTTATGTATTTTGATCCCCTGAATCCTAATCTCAAGTCTATTTTGTACGTACACCCTTTAAAATCCAAGTAAATGGCAAAAAAATCCTAAAAATGCTAAAAATTGTTAAAAACTGTTACTATTATGATAAAAAATAATTTCTGAAACTAAATCAAGTATGATTTTTATGTATTTCGATCCACTGAATTTGAATCTTAAGATTATTTGATCCTTACACCCTTGAAAATATAAGTAAATTGCAAAAACTCCCAAAAAATCTCTGAAATTAGCAAAAGATTGCAGTTATTGTGTTAAAGAAAATTTTCTAAATTTTACAGATTTTTTGGGAATTTTTGCAATTAACTTATATTTTAAAGAGTGTGCGGATCAAATAGGCTCGAGATTCGGATTCAACGGATCAAAATACATCAAAATCATAATTGATTTACTTACAGAACATTTTTTTATCATAATAATAGCAATTTTTTACAATTTTCAGTTTTTCACAATTAACTCAAAATTTTGACAGTGTACGGACAAAATGGACCCCAGATTCGAAATCAGTGCGCCAAAATACATAAAGATATGGGGCTCTGATCAAAAGTACAGACCACATTTTTTTGTGTGCCAGTGTAATAAATGATTACATATTGGTAGTAATAGATGAGCCATCTGTCAAAGTGACAGATGTAATTTTGGGCTGCTACAACTCTTTTCGGTAAATCGTTGAACAGAATCGGAATACACGTCGAGAGGATTGGAGAATCGTGTTGACAGAGGTCCAGATCGAAGGGTTATGGGATGAACGTGTTTGCAATGGATTATCCAAATTCCAGGGTGGACGTACATTGGAAACCACAACGGATGTGTCCGCGTGTAGGCAGTTCTGAAAAATGAAGTAAGCCTGGTGCAATCGACAAGTAGGATTGCTGTGGTTGGTAATGGAGACTAAAAAGACCTGGAGGACCAGATGACGGGTCATGACTAAGGTTTATAGGAGTCCCATTAAATCGTGGGAGAAACCTCGAAAAGCAATTGTCGGAAATAGATGCCACATACGCTACCGAGCATTAAAATTCTTCAGCGAGGCTTTCTTGTTCGTGCGGTTGACAGTGGGCTCCAAAAGCTGACCACCCACTTTCGGAACCTACCGAAATTACCAGGTCGCGGCAATTGAACCGAAGGATTGATTGCTACAGAAATGGCAAAGCAATTTCAATGCTCGCCAGATACGTCGAAACTCCAATCTTCCGCTTCGTTAGTTCCACCAGGAAAACCGGTAAACATACCGGCTTACCATTCAATGAAGCAAACTTCTCGAGGTACATTTGGACTTCCGCTAAGTTGAACCGTTACCAATCCAGGATGTCATAGAGAAACTCTGAAACCTTCACGACAGACTCTATCAATCGCTTATCCGATCGTGACTTCCAAAATTCAAGTTATGTGGTCAACAATCTTGGTTTACGACCTAGAACTGCAGATCATCGAAGTCATAAGTAGAATATGCCAGAACATGATCAAGAAATTCTCCACTTTCATTCATTTCCAATCCATTGATCAATTGTATCAAGATTATTTCCACCTAGGTAGTTGATTATATTTAATTTGATCCTCTTTCTGCAGCAGGTCTTTGAAGTTATTGCATTCCCTATTAAGTTGAAAACGCATGACATATTAATATGTTGGATGACTATCTTCTTGATGCGTCTTGATAGTAGGTCTTGTCTTATTACAATTTCATAGTCGAAGCTTGTTAATGTTGTACGAGTAGATGTTCGAGATCATTGAATTAGGTCGCAAGGATACATTCCTATCCCCTGTGGACTTAAAATGCATAAAACAGGCTTCGTTTGTACTGGAGTCAAATTAGCCTGGCAAATGCATAAAGTGGTAACTGCGGTTGAACGTCGGAGAACGAAATATCGATCAGTGCCAGTCTCACGTGCACGAGTCGCAGATATGTATTTCACGCTTCGACCTCAAAGTCACAGGACAATGAGAGAGAGAGAGAGAGAGTTTCATACGTGCCAAGAGGAACAACAGCCTGGAAGATTCCCTCGAGGTTTTTGGTCTTAGACGAAGACAGGTGATCCCTGAGTCTCACAAGCTTCGTTCTCGTGGTTTGAATTTGCTCACGTTGGAAACCAACCTAAATACTGATGTGGGTCAAAAATGGCATCGATGTTATTCGACGTTGTGACAGAATATCCGATGACAATATATCCAATGTCAAAAAATACTCAATATAAATAAATATAGTACACATATAATACATATGGGATCCAGGGGCGAAGTTCCTGGTATGGTTCAGGGGTGGAGCCTCCCATTGGACACCCTTAATAAATGGCATCAGTACTTAGTAGTTTCTAGGTAAGAGGGTGAGAACTGTTAAAGTGGGTTTGGAAGGCGAAGCTCTCGCCCCTTCCCACCCCCAAGAAAAAAAATGACAATGATACTACACAATGATATTCTTCGGGATGTTTTTTTCTCGAATCTTTTGTCTTCAGGTATTTAGTTATAGGACCAGGAATTTCAATTGTTCCCTCATCATTTGATGGCCAATTGTCATTATTTGATTTTTTATTGTTATTTTTTTCAGGAAACAATTGGATTTCGTTCGAATAACGATACCTTTTTTGTTTTGTTGCAGGGGTGGACACGGCGTACGATGGTTAGGGATGCTTGGACGGACGACGGTGGGAAAGGCTGGTGGCGATGGTGGTCCAGGGTGGTCGGATTATTGGCGATGGCGCTCGCCTTTTCCTGTCTCGTCGCGATACTTCCAGGCGCCTCGGCCAATCCCGACGCTAAACGTCTCTACGACGATCTACTCTCAAATTACAACCGTCTTATACGACCAGTTGGCAATAACAGCGATCGTCTTACCGTCAAAATGGGATTACGACTTTCACAACTCATCGACGTCGTGAGTACTTTGCATTTATGTTGTTCCTTTACTTGCTTATGCTTCTCGATCTACGAATAGCATGATCGTACATCTGGAGAAATATTCTGAATGAAAAACAACGTTTTTTTGAAAAAAAAAACTACATGTTTTTTGAAAAAAAAAACATGTTTTTGAAAAAAACGACATGTTTTTTTAAACGGCATGTTATTTTTTAAAATTCGACATGTTTTTTATAGACATTTTTTGAGTGACATATTTTTTAAAGACATGTTTTTTAAAACGACATGTTTTTTGAAAAACAACATGTTTTTCAACCCTGCGAAAAATTCTGCAACACAAAATCCCATTTAACAATAACTTGAAAAAAAATAGTGAAGAATAATTGTGTCTTTGAGCATGGACAAAAAATTTTTTTGAAAGCTACGATAAGACAATTTTAATCTCAAAAAAAAAAAGAATTCAAGGTCGATAAGTGTAGTTCGGGATGAAAAAATGTCGAGCATCCAAGTTCGCACATTAGAGACAATTCTCGGTCAGCGGTTTGCCGTGGTATCGATTGCGGCGGCCAGTTCTCTCGACGCCCCCCCTCCGTCGTCGTCCACCGTGAAAAAAATGGGGAGGATGACAGAAGGATAAAGAGGGGGGAAAAATGTGTGTGCAAGCACAGAAAGAAGCTCGGGGAACAAAAGAACGTCGGAGAACGTCACGAAGCAGGCGCGCGAGAAACAATTTTATTGACAGACGCTTGAGCGCGCGAAGTAGAGTGATCGCTCGCCACGCTAATGGGTTAAACGACCCAAATCTCTTATCCCCCACCCCCACCCCCACTGTCCCCATCTCGTTTTTTTTTCGCTTGCACACACGAGCTTTTGTATCACTCCAGAACTCGGATCGCATTATTTACATTTTCTCAGACGGGAGAGCTTTTCGAGCTTGCAGAAGAAACGTGACGAGGCATCGTCGGGAGATTGAAGCTTTTTTCACCCCTTCGGAACTTATTTTTCAAATAGAAGCGAATGATAAAGAATTATTTTATATTAAAGGAGACATGAGGCCTCTAATCGAATCATTGGAATAGACCGCGTTATGCTAATAAATTGTATGAAGTATATGCGCCTAGGAGAACAGCAAAAGCTTGATTTGAAACTGTGAAATAAAAAAAAAGGGGGTGGTGTACCACTTTCGATTTTTACGAAAATCTTCAGTGATAACTTTTAAAGTAATTGATATATTAATGTAATTCTTATGCTGTTTGCTTCGTTTTTTTTTAATATTTAAGAATCACACTTAATAAAGTCAAGAAAAATAAAAATATCACTTATTGAAATTTCCATGGGTCCACGAGAACCAATGTGACTCGCCAAATTTTTTGAAATTTTTTTTCTTCGATTTTATGAGTCCATTCGATCGGAAATTTCCCGTAGATAACGAATATGATAATTATTCGTGGCAAAATTCAAGAATTCATATTGAATGAGCGAAAAAACTCACTTTCGGACTAGATTTTTCAATTTTTCAATATTAATTTTTCAATTTTCCGCCGAATAAGTAGCATTTTCGTCATCTACGGGAAATTTCCGATCGAATAGGCTCTTAAAATTAAGAAAAAAAAATTCAAAAAATTTTGCGAATTTTTGAAGGTATACCCCTTTCCATTTTTTTAAAAATCTTCAAGGGGTGATAACTTTTTGAAAAATTGATGAATTAACATGATTCTTGCGCCATTCTCTTCGTTTTGCAAAAATCTTTAAAAATCACCCATAATAAAGTCGATTTGGTCAAGAGACAGAAAAAATATTGCAAATTGAAATATTCATGGGTTCACAAGACCCAGTGTGACTCACCAATTTTTTTGAAATTTTTATTTTTCGTTTTTAAGAGCCTATTCGATCAGAAATTTTCCGTAGATAACGAAAATGATAATTATTCGGAACTCAATCCAAGAATTCA
Organism: Cremastinae sp. A BG-2022a; assembly: GCA_030522545.1. Taxonomy (NCBI): domain Eukaryota; kingdom Metazoa; phylum Arthropoda; class Insecta; order Hymenoptera; family Ichneumonidae; species Cremastinae sp. A BG-2022a. The sequence continues at coordinate 64,290 of JAPYYW010000306.1, read as the reverse complement.
TATTGAAAAATTCAAAAAACTGATCGAAAAGTCAGTTTTTTCGTATTTTCAATATGAATTCTTGAATTTCGCCCTGAATAAGTAACATTTTCGTTATCTACAGGAAATTTTCGATCGAATAAGGTCTTAAAATCGAGAAAAAAAAATTCAAAATTTTTTGCGAATTTTTTAAGGTAAAAATTTCCCGTAGATAACGAAAATGATAATTATTCGGGGCGAAATCTAAGAATTCATATTGAATGAGCGAAAAACTTGACTTTTGTATACATTTTTTCAATTTTTCAATATGAATTTTTGGATTACACCCCATACAAGTATAACATTTTCGTTATCTATAGGAAATTTTGCCATCAAACATCCTATTTAAAAAAACATAAAGCTCATAATCATCGGAATAAAGCCCATTAGGCAAAGTTATATGAAATATATGCCTATAAAAATCCCAAAATATCAATTAAAAAATGTCAAATAGGAAAAACCTACCACGTTACTACTCGTTTGAAAAAAAATTAAATGCCCTTGTTTGAAGGCAGTAAGAGCTTTTGCAGCTTTCAAAAAATGCTCTGTACTGAAAGATAAAGAAAAAAAATTGTCCAGTTTTTTCGGTGTTCGAAGGTACTTCTCCCTTTAATTAATAAGCCAACTTAGCTCGTGAAATTGAGACACTCGAGTCTCAATTTGTCTCGAGTTGCTCCATGCATCTCTCGTTGGGATTTCTCGTGGGCTGTCGAGCCATGGGAGATCGTGGCCCATCTTGAATTACCAGCAAGTATCGGATGACCTCTATCGTTCTTCGCGCGTATTAATATTTCGTTTTTCTCTCATACTCGTATATAACGACGAGGAAAATTTTTGTTCTCGTTAAGCTCGGATTTCGACACTTCTCACCCTCTTTCTTCGGTAGTTGTACGTACGAAATATCGCTCCTTCCTGATCGTCTCAGTTTTCGGATAACGTTTATTACGTCCCGGACTACCGGCGAGCGTCGAAAGATTTACTCAACTTTCGAGCTCCACCGACTCCCAGATGTCCTCCTCTTGTTCCCGGATATTCCGTCCGGGTAATCGTTACCCGAACGCTAAATTTTCATCCAACGAGATATGCACGGATCACCAATTTTCCACTTAAAGAAGGATCTTTCTTTAAAAAACCTCAACTTTCAAGCTTCGAAAAAATTTTGATTTTTATTTTTATTTTTAAAGAGTTTATTGTCGAGCTTTTTTAAAAAAGCTCAGTATTGTAATGTAAAAGCAGGCTTTTTAATATTTCATGCTTGACTTGTTTTTTTGAAAAGTCAATTTTTTAAAGCTTAGTCCGAAAGTAATCATCTGCATTTGGACCACCAAATTCCCACGTCTTTCTTAAAAAATCTCAACTTTCAAGCTTCGAAAAAATTTTGATTTTTTAAAACCTATAAATAGTTTATTATCGCTTATTATCGAGCTTTTTAAAAAAAGCTCAGTATTGTAATGTAAAAGCACGCTTTTTAATATATCATTCTTGACTTGTTTTTTTCGAAAAGTTAATTTTTCCAAGCTTTATCCAAAAGTCATCATCCGAAGATTAACGTATGGGCGGCAAGGTCAAAATTTTTCCCCGACGAGCACAAAGAAAGTCATCGAGCTTAATATGTCTTGAAGGACACTCAAGGTGACTGGTAAAGCTGCGGTGAACCGAGCAGAAGCTTCGACAGTTAATCGTTTCCTAAACCGTGTCCCATGCTGCTTCGGGGTAATGAAGTTTCCGCTGGCTGTCACGGGCCAGTGACTCTGAATTTCCGAATTAAACTGGGCCAAGTCCGAGTTTGGCTTTCGACGATAGTAAATAAGAAAAGGATCCAGGTCCGGGGTCTTCAGAATCGTTTCTTCGAAATCGACGATGCCGAACTTGCGGTTCGCCGGAATAAGGAAATAATCGAAAGCTCGAGAGAATTTCGTAAAAAGCTCGCAAGTACGATCACGAACTTCTTTTTCAAAAAGCTTAGAAAACTCAATTTTTACACCGAACTTCGTGAGAAAAGCACGAAAGCTCAACCTTGAGTATTAATATTCTTGAAAAAAGCTCTGAAAGCTCAAAATTCAGAATGACTTTTTTTTAAACCTTCGAAAGCTCAAAAGCGCGCGCACACACACAGGGCTGAAAGCTCGAAAGCTGTCGATTGTGCCAAGAGAAAGGTGACAATAGTCAGCCATTTCCGTGACCGAGTATCTCGAGCGATGGCGGAACTAATATAATAAACTTTGTTGCTTCATAAAGTCCCGATGACGCGGGGCTCCCGTCAGCGTTGAATGATTGATGACTCCCGGCCCTCCGGAACGTCCTCGTTGTAACGAGTTTTTGTTTCAACGCCCCCGATCACATGTTGCTCCGAGTGCCACTCAGACCACACACGCGTTTTAGTGGACTGGACGAGAGAGCTGGAAGCTTTCTTGGCCCTCCCCCATTCGAGGTTGGCTTCCATCGAGCTCCAGCGACTGGGATAAGTACTTTTGCCTACCCGGTGTCCAAAATTTTTTAGGAAATTCGCCCCACTGACGGAATTTTTATGAAAATTTGAGCTTAAAAGCTTCCAGGAATTCTTTCATCCGACGAATAACATTAAAGATATTTCTTTTTTTAAATTCCACACCAGAATTTGTCAAGCAGTGTGGAAGCTCTTTCAAAACAGCAGGAAAATTCCTCATCGATCGAATTCTCGATAACGCAACGAGTTGAAAAGCTCTCGGATATTTTTTTACACGAAGCGTAGCTTTACACACATTCCTTTACAAAAATTCTGTACGCGAATACATCTACTTCTATACCGGGTGTCCCAGAGCAGTGTCAGGAAAATGTCTCGTTGATTGGGCTCTTTGTAAAATTACGAGTTGAAAAGCTCTCGGGAGCTTTTTGATTGAGGGAGCAGCCTTTGAGATATTTCATAATGAAAGTGTGGGGTGGAAGGATAAATCGATAAACCGCGCGAGCATACGAAGCGCCTTTGATTCCATGAAAGTTCAATAATCGAATGAACCGGCAGCTTTTCGAAGCCTCAGTCACCGGCATTGGCCCGATGATCGAAAATTTCGCAAATTGTATAAATTTGCTTGAAATTTGGCTATTAACTTTCGGGACACCCGGTAGATTAATCTATCCTGAGCAGCAGGTGCGTTCTCGGCAAAGTTTTCCCGTCGGTGGCTCATTCTATCGGCCTTCATAGGTCAAGGCACATTACTGCCTCGCCCTGGGATGAAGTTAACTAACTGTCGAATGGAGTTTCGAGTGAATGAGAGACGGAAGGACGCCCTGGCAGGGGCGTCCACTTCGTCCGGACTTCGAAAGGATGAAGACTCTTAAATCCTTCGTCGCCCTTCCGTTCGGGCCAACAACTTGATCGGAACTTTGCTCGCAAGCTCAACTCGTCCTCTTCGACCAGAATTTTCGGATAAGCTTCATCGGAGCTTTTTCGAATCGTCGAACCAACAGACGTAAACATTTTTTTACGTTTCAATGATCGAATTACGTTTTCTCCCTTTTTATCTTTTGTTTTTTAAATCCTTTTTGCAGATTTAAAAAAAAAATGCAAAAATCCACTCATCGTCGGCCTACGTCGAGCCAGCGAACGATATTCCGACAGTGACTGCCGCGTATGTAATAATCTCCCTAGGATTTGAGCCCGGTACAGAGTCGTGGCGGCTTATCCGAATCACGGAATCCAGGTCGCATTAAACCTTTTGGATTATCGTTACGTTTCGGTCTTGGAAAAATGTCCCGTTTGCCATACGCGAATCAAATTATTTACTTCGAGAAACGTACCCTTTCAGGTTCTTCGAATTAAGAGGATTTTCGGAAGGAATCTTCTAAGCATCGTCGGTCGTTGAGCCCGTTTCGAGGTCATCCGAAGGGTGTCGCTTTAAGGTCAAATCGACGGAGAGCTTTTCGAAAGCTTCACGATTGAATCCTGATTACAATTTTCACAATGACCCGACGAATGACCTTTGAACGACCTTGATTTTATCGCAACGTGACTTTGTAAAAAGCTCCAAAAGTTCAACAGTCGTTTTGAGATAAAATCAAAAACGATTTCGAAATCTTGAGTTTTTCGAGAACTTTTGGAATGAATTACAACTGAGCTTTCCACGACGATCCATCGGCTGACCTTCAAACTTCCTTGATATTATCGTAACAAGAAACACGACTTTGCAAACAGTACCGATCATTTAAAAGTCATTTTGAGATCAAATGTAAAGAAGCTTTCGCAATCTCTAGAGTTCTTCGAAAGCTCCACGATTGAAACCATGATTGAGCTTTCGTCAATGCTCCGACAAATGACATTCAAGCGTTATTAATAATATTTCAAAAAAGTTTGAAACAATGAAAAGTCGTTTTTCGAACAAATTGAGAAAATTTTTATGATTTTGTGACCTTCGAGAATTTTGCAAAAGTTTCACGGGTGAATTTCCTGATCGAGCTTTTCGCGATGACCCGACGAATGTAATCCGGAGCGCTGTTGATTTAACCTGGAATCAAACGGAGCGATTTAAATGGAAAATAAACAGGAGGGATAAAAAAATGAGTGGGAGGACACGGTGGGAGGGTAAAAAGAAAAGCACACACGTATCGGGGCAACTGCAATCAGGAAAAGCTCGTGGAAATACGAGTCTTCTTTCGTGTAACGAGCAGTTTAATAGTTTTCGCCGGTGTGGTAACCCTCTTCGGAGGCTTGTATTAACGGCGTCCCGCATGCAGGGCTTGGGCAGAAGCTGCAAACTTTTGCAGAATCCACACGCTAGGGCTCATCGTCTGTCGGGCTATATACCAGCCAGGATTATCGTCGTACACAGCCGTCGACCCCTCCCAGCCAGTCCCGACGAAGGGAGGCAAAAAAAAATGTTTCGTTTACTCTGGCAACGACTGAATTTAACTGCTCATGTTTTTGCACGCTGCAAAAACGTATAAAGAGTTTGCCCGCCTCTCCCTCCTACTTTTTTTTTCAATTGCATCCTTTTTTCAACCCTTCGCCCTGTGGCGAATTCATTCATACCGGATTTTTTTTCCTGTATCTACCACGGCTGATTTTTTTTATTCAATATGCGCTGAATATGGATGAGAAAACGAGGAAAATCATGGATATGAGCTTTTCGAGCTTCGAGCTTTCAAATGACCTCGATCGCATCATTGAATTCTGATTAAAATTTCAAAAAGTCGAATCAGCCTCACGAAATGATCATTCAGCTTTTAAATGACCTTTATCGACTTCTTCAAAATTTTCGACGAGCTTTCAACCAACTTGATCGACCTCACTGAACACTGGAAATTCTTTTCATCAACCTGATTAACGTTTTTAAATTCCGAACGATCTGATAGACTTTATCAAGTTCTATACAAGTTTTGACAACTTAATCGAGCTTTTAAAGCACTTCGAGCTTTAAAGTAGCTTTACTGACGTCGCCAAGTTCTGAAAGAAACTTCAAACAACTCAATAAACTTTTTCAAGTCCTGAACGTGCTTGCAAATGATTTGAAAGCCCTATAAAGCTCTGAAAGAGCTTTCAACGACCTGATCGAAGTTCAAGCAGCTCCTGAGCTTAACGAATTCAATTAATTACGCTGCTTTTAACTATTTTTTAATCTCTCAACGCGTCAGTTCGATTCTCAACAAAAAGAAAGTGGATCGGACCGAAAAAAAGAGGAAAGTTTTCAGCATCACCAACGGAGTTCCTGGATGACCGCCTCCGGTGTAACCGTTCGTTGTTCTACCTCGTTCTGTTTACGCTCGAACGGCTTGGTTGAGAATGAACACTAAATGGCGAGAAAGAAAGAGAGTGAGAGAGAGAAACGCAGCGACGACGACGACGACGACGATACACACACAAACATTCTCGTTGACGTGGTCAAAAGTTCGCCATCCTCGAGCTTCCCACAAAGCTGGGTTAAAGTAGGGTTTGTTCTGTGGCTTGGAATTGGCAAATTGAACGACTCGCGGTCCAAGTTGAACGCCTGGGGAAGAAAAAAAAAAGGAAGGAGAAAAAGGCTTCGGAAATACCGAAACAAGCCTCAAAATAACGATGACATTTTTTTTCCAACCCTCTTATTTTCACACTATTTTTTTTCTCAGAAAAAAATTGCGAAATGTTGGAAAAAAGTCCAGTCGTCAGCAAAGTTTATGAAATACTGTGACTTTTTTTTTAAAATTGTCATCCATTTCGTGGAATTTCGAGTGGTGTTGAATATCAAAATGTTTGTCTCAGGATCTTGAACGATCAAATTCGTGAAGCCGGTTCAATATGAATAAAATTATTTTCCGAGCTTTCAGAAAGTCATAATTTATGAAATATATGCGATGCGAAGTTCGCCTCCTTGCTTGAAATCGACAGAAACGAGTGGGGAGAAGTTTCCGAGCTTTCGCCCGGAAGTGGCTTTTCCTCTCGCACGCGAAGGGATTCAATCGAGTTCAAAATAAATTAGATCGAGTTAAATTAGAATGGGGCTTCATCAAATTTCAGTTGGCAAACTTCGGAACGGAACTTGGGGGCGGTTTAAGCGTTTTCGTACGTCGAGGTGAGGTTAGGTTTTCGTTTCTGAACGAGGCCAGGATTCAGGCGTTGCCAGAGGGCGCCACGTATCTTCCGGGGGCAACAGTGGACGGGAAACTCGAGCTTTATCCCTACCGCGGTGAAAAAAGCTCGCAGGAAAATGAAATGAAAGCTCGAAGGAAAGCTTAAGCAAATTCTCTCCAGCGATGAAACGCAGCTCGAAAAAAATGGGGACGATGGAGCTTGCGGGGCAAGAGGCTCAAACGAAAAAGAAAATTCTAGTGAAAGAGAAACGACTCGTTCATTCGCTAATGAATTTTTAAAAATAGTCTACGCCCGAGGTATACCTAACCTCTCTAACTTCCATCATAATAACCACTTCCTGTCACTTCAATTTTTTTTCCACCTTTCTTTTCTCATCCACTTCACTTTCGTCAAACAATCATTTTCAACAGTCAAAGTAAAGGAAATTTGCATATAAAAATTAATCTAAATTATTTTTTTGATTTTTCAAAGAATTTTTGTAATTATTGTTCAGATTGTTTTTTTTTGTTCATAAATTGAGTTTACGATAATTGTCCATTTTGTAAAAGGGCACTCGATTGTCTCATTTTCTTTAGCTTCATCGTCAGTCTGGAATCTGGTCCAGGCATCGTAAATTCAGACTTCAAAGGATTTTTCATTTTCTCACCTCGTAGTTTTATAAGTGGCTATCGTTAATATTTGAGAGTGCTTTGTAAATCGTTGTCTCGACGATTGCCAATCAATGAGCTTTTGAATATTCATGAGTCTGGTTAATAATTGAACGTGACAAAAACTGGTCAATAAAAGAGATTTATTAAAACAATAGTTTCCAAGTGGTGGTCTGATTATAAATTTCGTTACTACTTGAAAAATGCAATTTATTCCTTACTTTGGTCTGATCATCGATTCCGCCACTACTTAAAAATGCAATTTTTATTTCTTCCCCATCACAGATTTTTTTCTACGCAATTTAAAAGTAAATTTTGTTTTTCACATTGATTTTCTCAATCTTCAATACTCCAATGAAAGCACTTTTCAATATTGTAGGTTTTTTTTTCTCGTTAGGTTAAAATTACAAATTCGTATGTGAAGCCCATGTAAACGAGGAACGAAGGAAAAAAAGTATGTAGGAGACGATCGAGGGGATTGAGAAATCGGGCCAAATCCAAATTGAGGACTGAAATAGAAACTGATTGGTTCGCAGATTGAATTCACGATTCGTTGCTCGACAGAGGCTTTACCTGTATTTAAATAGTCCGAATTTTCCAATTATATTTGTCCATCTATTGGCAAGAGTCGATCGATGCAGTCCAATTACAAAGTTAAAAAAACTGTCATTTTCTTCCTTTGTCACTCCAAGACTCATCAATAAAATTAAATTAAAACGAAATTTCGATAAAACGAAATTTAAATGTAAAATAATCGAAAATTTAATTTTCAAAAAATTCTTTTTCCACATCTACTTAATGAGCCAATTAATTTTAGCGAAATTCAGTTTAACGAGGTCGTACGATGAAAATGAAAGATTCTGGAGTATTGGATTTTTTTTTCAATCAAATTACCCGAGACTTATCATTCGCTGCAGGGAGTAAGGGGGGGGGATCGATAACAATTAAATTAATTGCGCGAGAGGTCTGGAGTTAGTTCCACCGCTTGGATAAAATAATAACGATTTATCAACAAATCAATGAGCTCGGAGTGGCCTGGAAAATCGGTGGATCATTGGCCAAGGCCTGGCAGAAAATAAAAAATTCTAAGATAAAACCGACGTTAAAAAGAATTCAAGGATGCAAGATGATGTCTGACGCAATTAAAACTTTTCTACTTGCATTTTAACTCACTTTGATCCTTGAGCCAGCACACTTTGGACCTTTATTGACTTTGCTCCTTTTTTCCTTCGTGCTTCCTCATTTCTTTTCAACCCTTTGATTTTTGACCTCACAATTTTACAATAAAATATTTTACATCAATGAAAATGATCTCGAAAGTCAGACTAAATTTTTTTCATGGTTTTGAAGATTTATGTTTTATATTTTATGATTTTTTTTTGAGCTTTTGAAAATAAGCAATGGCGAAGTCGCGAAGTCAATGATAGGTTTGGGACTTGAAAGCTCTATTGTGCATCGTGGAAGATTTATACTCGTCTCGAAAGGGTTTTGCCCGGAGGCAGGAACGATAGAAGTCAAAGTGCCTGGAGCAATTAATCCTAATGCGAGCAATTATTCGGGCCTGAAAAGTCCTTTCGAGGCAGGAGAGGAGAAAACTGGTGAGATCAGTTGAAAACGCTCCGGGCTGTCCGCGTCTACGGCTGGCGCCTGCAGGGGCTCGCTACTCCGGCCTCGAGAACGCTGATGAGTCTGCGGATCGCCTCGAAAGCTCCAACGATTTATTCACTTCAACAACGAGTCAAGATCGACGAAAATTTCGTCGAAAGACTGCATTTTTTCGTCACTTCACTTTTTCACGTATTTTTTTTGTCTCTCGGGAGATCATAGCTCGCTTCAAAGGGGATGAAAAATAATTTTTGCACCCCTCAGGAGGGTGAATTAAAGCTCGGAGCTTTCTATTTCATTTTCTCGTTAAATCTCGTTCGTTGGTACGTGGTCAAGTGGAACGAGCGAAAATAATTTTTGCTCGCGGACGAAAGTATTCATCCCCTTGCTGGCACGAGCTTCCGGGGGATGGGAAAAACGGAGCTTGCGGACTCGGCCGGTCCGAGACTGCCGAGGAAACGAGGAAATGATGCGAAAAGTACCCTGGACTGTTCGCTACGATGCAGCGCCAGCTGGAAAACGTTCCGCCTTGTTTTTCATCCCCCGTTTTCATCTTCATCCCCTCGGACGTTTTACAGCGGTTTGGTTGAGAAATCTAAGCCCGAGCGCTTCCCAGAGACGTTGGAAAACCGTTTCGACCTCGACAGACGATTCTCACACCCCTTTCGTACCTCAGCAAAACTCTCACCCCCCTCTCCCCAACGTTCACCTTTTCCGGTAAAATGTTAACAGTCCTTTTTTGACACCCAGGAAAAGTTTTTCACTCCCAATATGAAAATTCAACGCTCAAAAACAAATTTCCATCCTCGAAAAATATTCCTGTTTCCACAAATACTTCAACCGTAAAGTTTTGTATCCCAAAAGAAGCTTTCCAACCTTAAAAATACATACCCATGCTGCAAAAATATCTCCCCTCCTAAAAGAACTTTTTTTGTTACTTGAAAGAAGCTTTTCACTCTAAAATAATAAGTCTGTCCCCAAAAAATATTTTCACCCCCAAAAATGATATTTCTACTTCAACAAAACGTCCTCCGTCCACAAAAAAAACAACAAATGTTCCGTCCTAAAGTTTTCCATCCCCAAAAGAATATTTCGTCCCTCAAAAATACATTCTACCCCAGCAAAAAATATTTGTCCAACCGAAAAAATATTTGCATCCCAAACCAATATTTTCACCGCAAAAAAAATATGTCCCTCGGCCCGAAATAAAAAAGTTTCGCCCCCGACAGAATATATTCACCCACGGAAAAGTTTGTCACCATTAAAAAATACATTTCCGCCCTTAAAAAAAAATTTTCTCGAATTATTTGGTGGCAGAATGACAGAGAGAGAATTTTCTCGTTCGGGTATTCTCAATGTCGTTTGATCGAACGCGAACGAGGGAGAAAGAGACAAAGCTTTTGTTTATTCTCGGCACGTGAGATCTATTCTCGCGAGGGCCATTGCTTCCGGTGTCAAATTTCTCGAGGAAGCACTATCGGAACGTTCCGATGAGCATTCCCCTCGTGGACACGATCCCCCACCTCGTAAACGTCCACATCGAGTATGCACCCCATTCCCCTTAACATGTCATCCGTGCCATTTCGGAATATACGACAACGTCGCACGGAGCTGCTTCCAAAAATTGCTTATTATAAAGCTCAAAAGCTCGAGCTTTGTAAGCTCAAGTTAATGGTATTTCGGGATCAAAGATCTCCGTTTTAATCTCAGTATTAAGCAAGCTAGTTCGAGTTCACGATCTAGTGAGCTTAAAAGCTCGAATCTCGGAAGCACCAGAGCTTTTCCTATTTTATTTTCATTCTCGAAAGGCCGTAGGATGCGATGCCGCTCCTCGCGCAACGCGAAAGATTCGGCGAGGGCTTTATCACAAATTGAAAATTCACTCATTAAATATATTTATTTGCAAGCCCGAAAAGCTCGAGCTTTTTTTCATTAACTTCATTTCATTTGTTACTTCTTTTGAGATACCGTTTCAATTCCGGATTCGAGAGCGCTCTACTCCGAGCTTGGAAGCTCGAGCTTTTCCCCCACCCCCTTCTTTTTTTTCATTTTTCTTCATCAAAGTCCAAAAAACGAAACTCCTTGCTCAACGAAAAAGATTCGGCGAGAGCTTTCGTGCGAATGAAAATTCACTCGAGTTAACTCGTCTCGTACGTTGCACCGAGTGGTCGATCCTTTGCCAAGACTCGTCGATCCTTCTCTCCCTCCCTTCCTCCCCTCCGTCCCTTTCGAAATAAGCGCTCCATCGACTCTGGCAGCGTTCGACCTCACTCCTAAGGTCGCTGCTGCTGGATCTACGTGTACGTGCGATTTCTTTTTTTTTTCCCCTACAAGCCTCGAATAAAAAGGGAAATAAAAGCTCGGGCAGCCACGAGTAATGGCCACCCTCGAAGCACCTCCTTCATTTACCACGACCATTCTCGGATCCTCGCACACTCGTTACCGATGCACCGGATATTCTTCCTCGGTCGAGGAAAAATCCTTCCAACCCCTCTTTCCATCCCCTTCTCTCTACCTTTTTTTTGGGCACTCTTATTCAACCGCTTTTTTCCCCACTCACTCTGTCAATTCTTTTTCCCGAGCATTATTTTTTTATTTATTTCTGTGCTTTTTTGAATTTTCGCTTTCACTGAGCTTTTCGTGATCGAACTGTCAAAGTGACTGCTAAAAATTTATCGTTAAAACGTAAGCAAATAATCTCTCTTCCTTTTGCTTGAAAATCATCTCATTTGGTTGTTTTTTCATCTAACTATACCTCGGAGATTCTTTACGGAATACTTGGCTTTTTCTACTTAAACCATCCCTATGCAACTTCTATACGCTTTATCGTAAATTCTCGAATCTTCTTTTTCCTCTGTTTTTTATTCTATTCTGGTTTGCAAAATTCTTTAAAGAGATTCCATGCATTTACATTCTCTTTCAAGATGCGCTTTTTTCTCTGATTTTCCCTTCACCGAAATTTCAAGAAAAAAAAATGTTACTCGATTCCTTTTTCATTTTTTTTTTTGCAGAGCTCGTCGATTTATTCGCAAATTCTTTTCCTTACTCACTTTTTTCTCCCGATTTTATTGCAGCTTCGCTGGCTCTTATTCTCGTTTCCCTTGGCTCTCTCTTTTTTAGCCCCTCTCTTTTATTCCAGCCACGCGTTTCAAGCGCTTATTTGTCTCACTTTTTATCACCGAGTATGGCTGATTTTTATGCTCTTTCTCGCCACGTCTATCGTCCCTTTTTTTAACCTTTTTCCCTTGCCTGTTCTCGCTACTTTTCTCCCACCCACCCGATGCCCACCATTTTTTTACAACGTCGCTGCGTCGTGATTTTTAGCGGTTCCCCGACAATAAAATCATGCCCTATTTTTTTTCAAAGATTTTTTATGCATTTTTTCACATCTGTTTTTCGTTTTTTCGAAAAAATCGACAGAAATTGTTTTTTAAAAAAATTTTCTACAATGCGTCCTGTTCTCTTGTTTGTTTCAGAATCTGAAAAATCAGATAATGACGACGAACGTGTGGGTGGTGCAGGTGAGTCGAAAAATAATTAAGTAAGCAATTTTGTTCAAATTTGCTCTTCAATAGTCAGTGTGCAATATTTATCGGTAAAAAAAGTCGTGAAGGGTTGAAAAAAATGAACGAAACGATTTTTGCTCCTCTCATCTCTTGGTCGTTTTATTTTCCCATCAGGAACGTTTTGAATAAAGGCTCGACTTGACTCGTTACCCTGAAATTCGATACGATCGATATTATAGAATATTGCCTGTATTCCCGACGTGCTACTCTTTCTTCGAAGCTTTTGATAACGAGAACACTTTCTTCATTATTTCAATATTAAAAAGGAACCCCTTCAAATTATTAAATTTTTTTTTTGAATCAAAAAATTGTTAAAATTATTTTTAAAAAATAATAAAAAGCTTTTTTCGTTATTTCTCAACATAAAGTAGCTCTTTCGAAATTTCTAAAATGATTGTTTGTTAAATAATACTGCACAAAAAAATTTTTATTGGGCTTCAAAAATTGTTGAAATTATTTTGAAAAAAAATTCTTTCGTGGTTAGAGTCGTGAGGTCGTAACTTTTATTTACTCCCTTTATTTTCATTCTTAACACATTTCGGTGTAAGGTGAACCGCTTATTTTCATCCCTGGGGTGTCAAGAGGGTTGATCATGAATTGCGAGTCTCCAGGACGTTTTCTCACCCTTTATTTCTTTTTCTCACCACGTCGTAAATTAATTCGCGGAATTGCAACTCGCGAAATCTTCACTCGCTGACAGGGCAAACGTGAAATTTTCCTCAAACATTTTTCTTCGAGCCAAAGGAAAGCGACCGAAAGAGAAAGAGAGAAAGAAAAAACGAGAAAAAAAGGGGAAAAAAATGGTAGAAAAATGGCATAAAAAGGAAAGAGGTTGACGGAGCGTACGCACGTTTATAATTCTTCGTTTCAAACGTATAATAAAGTCAACCTCGTAAAAGACCGAGTTTTCTCGTTCCTCGGGGACAAGCTTGAAAAGAAACATCCATTTTTATTTTCATCGACAATAATAAGCAAATAAATAAATCCTTTTTTGGGATCGCCTCGCTTTACGTAATTGACTTTTATGATATTTTTTCTAACATTTTTCAAAATAACGAATAATTTCAACATTTTTTTCAAATATGGATATATTTATAAATATTTTTTATAAACAATCGTGTAAAAAATTAATTGACAACATTGCTTGGTACAAAATTTAATAAAAAATAATTTTTATTTAATTTAAAAAATAATGATTATTAATAATAATAATAATAATAATAATATTAATTCACTGCTGAGAAAAATCTCGTGGTAGAGCCTGATTTGTACAGCTCATTCGAATTTACAATTAGGACGTGATTTCGAAGAATAATTGCGAGCAAACACTGGGAAATTGGAAGTGAAAACCACTTATCCTGTCAGTGTCGGCTCGAAGGTCGTCGACCATTTTTTTCTCCGCGAGTTCTCATATTTCTCCTGGACGCTTTTCATCCCCCTCGACTGCAAGCCCTCGTGGGAATTTGAAACGTGAAAACGGTTACGTGCTCGCGTGCAGTTTGAAAACTTCCATTCCTGGACTTATTTTCGTCTTCTTATTTTTTTTTTTTTTTCAAGAATTCGAGCAAAGCGTCACGAGAGAATGAGAAAAATAAACTTTCGGGGAAAAAACGTATGGATATCTGGGGAGAAAAAATGTTCCAATGAATAAATCGTAAAATACAACTGGAGATATCACTTTTTTTTCTTGTTTCAGGAGTGGAACGATTACAAGCTCAAATGGAATCCCGAGGAGTACGGAGGGGTTGAGACTCTTCACGTACCTTCGGAGCACATATGGCTGCCTGACATAGTTCTTTATAACAAGTGAGTGGACTTGAAAAAAAAAAATCTTACCCTGCAATGTCCAAAAACGAAAACAAGTCGAACTTTTTTTTTATTTTTATTTTTTTTCCATAACTCGAGAAATATGGCTCAAAGATATATAACTTTGAAAAATATATCAAAAATATATGCCAAATATAATCTAAATTTAAAAAATACAAAATATATGGGATGTATTTAAAATGTATCTTCGATCTTCTTGATACGGAGGGGGTTGAAAAGCTCTCTTCTCGAGGGGTCGGAAAACTGACCCTCGATTACGTTGCCAGACAGCGTGAACTTCGCAAGAAAGTTCGAGGCAGATAGGAGGAAGAAAAAGTGGGAAGAGGGCGCGGCAAAACTTTCCGGCAGTGTCTCAGTGAAATATAAGGGTGGAAAAAGAAATTGGAGGGTGGAAAAAAATGTTTGTATACACATGTATGTCACTCGGAGTCACGACTACGAGAAGTGATAAGCGCCTGCGCGCCTGATATCGAGCACTCGCCCTTTTCTCGATATACCGGGTGTTCTAAAAATTCACCCTAAAAATCAAGGGATGAATTTCTGAGAGAATTTTGAAACGAAAAGTCCTTGAGCGTTTTTCAATCCGAGCAAAACTCAAAGAATTATTGGCTGATAAATTTTGAGCCAATCAGCAAGCGACACGTGGTCTCATAGGCTCGAATTCTTCTATCGATAATTCTTGACTGGCAAGTCGGATTGAAAAGTGCTTTGAGACTTTTCGTCTCGATATTTTGTCTACAATCTAAGTATCATATATTCGTAAAAAAATTTTTGGGGCACCCTTTACGTGGTCTATTCGTATACAAAGTCCACAGAATGCGTCGAGGCCAGTGAGGGAAAAAAATAAGTGACGCATAAAGGGGATGTTGTTCTCACAGAATTCGTCGTGTTTCCTCCCAGATACGTAAAAGTGAACCTCCAATGTGCGACAGCGAGAAATGCGTAGAATTCAACGTTACAAAAGTTTACCGGTGACAATAATGAATCACCAGGGGGTGAGAAGCTTTTTTTTAACAACATTTTGCAAACTTCTAAAATTCGTGCAATCGCTTCCTGTTTTCTGCAACCCTTTTTCATCCCCTGCAACCTTTTTCGTCCTATGAAACCTTCCGACCCTACCGTCGATGCCTCTCAACCCCCCCGGAGCTCACTTTTCTTCCACCCCGACGCGCTATCCCCCGTGCGGATCTCGACATCGTGGAAAATGTAAAGTTAAAATATGCGGGAAAACGTACGTGCCGTGGAATCTCGTTACTCCATTATCACCGGATTACCGCACCTGGTGTCTACCCGTCGACTCCAGAGGGTGGGAGGGTGGGATGGAAAAACGAAGGTGGCGAATGAAAAGGGGGCGTGAAAAGGAGTTGGGGGATGAGACTGGAGGTTTACGTTGCTGATGCAGGGTGCACCGAGCATGGAAGACGGAGGAACGCGGTTACCCGGTAACCGTCGTCACCACCGCCACCCAGCGCCAATCAATTTCTCGGTATCGCATCCCTTTACTGCAGGGATAAAAGTCGAATAGCGCAAAG
This sequence comes from Cremastinae sp. A BG-2022a, assembly GCA_030522545.1. Classification (NCBI taxonomy): domain Eukaryota; kingdom Metazoa; phylum Arthropoda; class Insecta; order Hymenoptera; family Ichneumonidae; species Cremastinae sp. A BG-2022a. The sequence goes on along the minus strand of JAPYYW010000306.1, from coordinate 48,554 downwards.
CTCATCCCTTCCGGTTCTTGCGTCCCTTATCAACCACTGATCACTCTTTATTTTTTCTCTCGCTACTTTTCATCCCCTATATTGCATCCCTTATTTTTTCATCCCTTATTTTTCAACCCTTATTTTTTCATCCCTTATTTTTTCACAACTTTTTTTTTACTTTAATTTTGAATTTCAGTCCCGATGCTTCTCGTCTCAGCCCCCTCCCCGTTTCAACCACCACCCTCTTTTTTCCCCTCCGTCACTTCCACCCGACGAATTTCCGCAGTTCAAAGTCGAATTAGAACGCCCGGCTGTCAAAGATTCGCGATCTTCGGCGAGTCTCGCATCTTCGAAGTTCACGAAGAGGTCCCTTTAATTGCGAACCCGAACGATCGCTTTTTAATTCCGAGTCAGCGAGACGCCCTCGCCTTTTGACGTTCCGGGAATCCGATTGGCTTATAATTGGCGGAAATGAACGATCGGTCTCGCTCCAGGACTCGAAGATAATTCGTTCCCGACGCTTTCATCCCCCCCACCTGTCAATTACGAATTTCCAACCCCCTACCCTCTCCCGATCATTCTTCGCACATGCTATTCTTTTTTGTTTTTCCATCGTACAATTTTATTTCACGCTTCTCTCGCTTAGCGACTCGGAATACTTCGTTTCGCTACTTGTTTTCAACCCCTTAATTTAATTTCCGCTTTTTTAAGCTCCCCTTCATTATTTTTCAAACACTCGGAAAATATGCATGCAGATCTTATTGACATTCGTTCGGAAGAGTGCAATTACTGATAATTCGTTGAAAAAAAAAAGTAGAAAAAGAATCGAGTGACGAGGGATGAATTATTAATTTTTTTCCGCTCCGTGCAGTGTTTGCTGAATAGGGGAAAAAGGCGAGGCAAACAGACGTAAAATGCATCAGTGGATCGTGTTCGAGGATTATCTCATTGTTGACCTCTTCCACTGCCACGTACACGAGAAAGACGAAAAAGAGAGAAAGAAATTAGAAAAAAAAATTCACAACTGAGAGAGAGAGAATTAAATTAAATTGAGTAGTGAGCCAAGGTAAAATTTTAATTAAAGGGGTTGTACCGAGTGAAAGAGAGATGAAAAAAAATCTTTCGTGACGAAAACTCGACTTTTTCGACCTATTTCGCGTTTACTTTTCCACCCCCGACCATAACACAACAATGAAATCAATTTGCCGTTTCGTTTTTCCGAGTCGATTTGTTCTCACATTTTTTTATCGAAGCTTTGAAGTAAATACGAGGGAAAAATAATAAAATGTAAGGAAAATTCGTAAAATCGAATATTAAGATTCTGGGTATTATTGAAATCTGGGAGCGCCACGTTTTAACGGGCTCTCGTAAAAAGCTGTCAAGAGTATTCAACTCTGTAAAGATCGAATTAAAAACGAGGTAGGAAAATATCGAGAAACGGGAGAGGAGAAAAAATAAAGAAAAGATTTTCTTTCGCGAATGTACAGGAGGGTGTCTCGTAAAAATAGAATTGAACAGACTATTTGGATTTACGAGTTCAATCATTGAATGCACTCTCGATGTAATGGGAAAACGTGGCGAGGAAAAAAAAGTAGCAAACAGATTTATTTTCGCCCTTGATTCAATTTTTCTTCAATAATAGATCAAAAAAAGAAGGGTGAAGCTTTTTTTTCATGAAAAAAAAAACAAACAAGACCAACAAATCTCTTTACGTATAGAAATTGTAAGAAAAGCATTGAGATCGCAACGATAGAGAGCTTTCGAAGCTATACCGTGCGTCGATAAAAAAAAGCTCCTTGTTGTTGGCGGTCGATGAAAAAAAGCTCTAAAAAAATCTTTCCTCCAATTACAAGTCGTACCGCAACCCACCTTTGTTCCTGAGTGGCTTTTAATTCGCAAAAAATGCTCGCGAAGCCTATCGAAGCGATTCTCCGCCTTTTGAGGTTCAGAAAAGCGTTGAAATGCGTTTTTCAGGTCGATAATGAAAGCGCCATTTAACTCAACTTCTTTCTGCTCTCTCGCCATTGTCCTTTGATATTTGTCCACTTTGGCTTTGAAAAAACGCTTCCACGTCCCTTTTTTCCTTTTCTTCACTTTTTTTCCGCACTCTCCCATTAAAATTTAATACACGGCTCTCGATATTTAAGCTCCAAATGCATAATTGCTATTTTTCCCCTCTCACCGTGTCCATTCCACCCCCGAGCTTCCTTTCTGCATTTGAAGTCCCCCCCAAAAAAAAGGAAAACAAAGGCCAAGAGCCTCTGTATCGAGAAAAAGGCTCAGGTACCTCGACGAGTGCCAAACAGAGTGGAAAACTCCGTGTCACAATGATCCCTCGAGGGGGATGAAACGACACGAGAGGAAAAAAATTGTTTCTCGAAGGAAAAAAAAAGCTCTCAAGCGATCGCTCAGACGCTTTTCTCCCGTTCGGTGAATTTTTCTTCAAGTGGTTTCTCAATTTTTTTCGGCCTCTAATCACTTTTCGAGATCAAAAAGTTCATTTTTTTTCATCTTTTTTGTTTTACGAATTTATCGTAATATTCCTTCAACGCGCGTGAAAAATTTCAACCGCTGCGAACTCAAAGTTGGACCGGAACAAAGCTAGTTAGCAATAATCTACCGTTTTAATAAGTTATAAATACACGGCGACGATAAATTCCATGGAGATTAAGGGTGGAGGGGGGATGGGCGATTAACGAGTTTTCAAACTATCTAGGTTTCAGCACATTTCGTGGTTTTCTCGCTGGTTACCCGACCAGAATGAGACTCGAGTGGCGATAATTGAAGGAACGTGGAAACTTTGGATACTCGGCCAGAAAATTAGCAGTGTTATCGGAAAATCTTCGGGGGTTGTAAATTTAATTTTCTCGAGGTCCGGTAAAAATTTACAAACAATTTTATCCTGGAAACAACTGCACGATCTAAAAGAAAATAAATTGTTGCGAAAAAAAAGTGTCGAGCTTGCGACTCGTTAAACAAATTTTTTTCTTCCCTTACGTTTGATTATCCAATTTTGCAATGAATAATCAAAGACTGTATTACACGGAGTGATTAATTAAATCCTCACGTTTCTCGCAAACATGAAACAATTGGCGCTTCCGGGTAATTTTTCTTCCGCAAGCTCCCACATATTTAATCACCGTCCCCTGCAGGCGGGAAAAGGTCCGGGCCATCAATCAAGTCCTTCTCAAAAAGAACATTGATACATGGACCGAAGATCCTAACCGGATGAGGCCTCTCTTATCAATAATGCACTTCTCATACCCAAGATAAACCCATCAATCCTAGAAAATGAGAATTTACCGACCAAGTCGATGAATAATCCCCCTTGAATCAGTGATATTGAAAAAATAACGTTATAATAGCTTTTTCTTGACCTTGAACGCTTTTTATTCTCAAAATCTCACTAAAGTCCTTCCTCGAGCTTGTAAGATCTTAATTTTCAGCTCATTATGCGAAGCTTACAAGTTCTTGTTACGAGCTTACAAACTTTTAATCGAAGCTTGCAAGCTTCGCCTGTGATAATGCCAGCTCTTGCTTCAAATCTTTTATTTTTATTCACTGCATCGATTCTTGAATATTTTTCAATAATTTGCAAGCCTACGTGCGAGCTTGCAAAATTTCAGTCGAATTTTGTACATTCCGTTCAGGACAATGCATCTGACCGTTTTTACTGCGAGCTTTCGATCGAAGTTATTCAGGCAATGAATTAGAGGTTCACGAATCTTCGATTCCGAACGTCAGAACGCTCGTGGCTCATGGGGATGGTTCTGGGTCATCAAGATTGTTGCTCAACTTTCGGGCAGTCTCGTTGGAGCAAAAATGTTGATACCGAACGAAACCAGATGTGGTATATCGATCACAGGCCTGGGAATCTCGTATCCGAGAGACAGCACCCCTGATAAAAGGAAGGAAGCATCCCCCTAGCCGTCATCCCCTCGAGCCAATTCTCAAACCGAGCATCGACTTCCCTCTCCAGAACCAGACCAAATCTCCCGGATTTCAGATAGCACAAACGTCCAGAGGTATTTTCCCAATCTCCTGCCCCTATGCAATCCTAACAAGCCTGCCAACCGTCCAATCGAAGGAATAAATCTGTCTCAAGAACGAACTATTTCAAAAGTTATTCGATCATTAAAAAATAAAATATTTCTTATCGCTGTTTCAGTGCCGATGGCAATTACGAGGTTACGATTATGACCAAAGCGATACTACATCACACTGGGAAGGTGTTGTGGAAGCCGCCTGCCATCTACAAATCATTTTGCGAAATTGATGTGGAGTATTTTCCATTCGACCAACAGACGTGTTTCATGAAGTTCGGCTCGTGGACTTACGACGGATACACGGTGAGTCTAGCCTGAACAAACTTTTGTCTGATACGAAATGGAATTTCCACTGCCTTCATTTTTTTTCGATTTTGTTTATTTTTCTCGTTGTCTGGTGATATTTGTCGAAGGATGGTATGACGAAAATTGTTACAAAGCTGATAAAAGCTCGGATTATGTAGGAACTGTAAACGACAAAAGAGAATTATTCAGTGCTGATTTTTTAAAGGATAGCAACGCCGTTTTTTTAGAGCGGCGGGGGGGAGAGGGAGGGGGGAGACTCTTGCAACCATAACTCGTTCGTCGTGAACGACAGGAATTCGGAAAAGTTTTCTAGGGCTTCCCTCGACTTTGCTATGAGCTTTCGCTCTCTCCAAGCTCACTTAGTCCCGACCCCCCATTCCAAATTCCCTTCACGGGTATCAACGAGACAAAGGCCGCGAATACAATCTAGAAACTTTGCGGAAGCGTCGAATATTCATGGCATCCCTTGGAGGAAAGCGTGAGGAGTAAATTTTTCGAGTTGACGTCACTCGGAGCTTTTATCCGCTTCTTTGTCCTCGGCCAGATGCATTATGCAGCTTTCGATTTTCTCTGCATTTTTCAACGCGCCGAGAGAAAGATAGAGAGAGCTTTGACTGTTTTCCCGAACTTTTTCATCCTCGCCGACGAGTTCCTTTGAAATTTATTTCGTAACTCGTACCGAAATTGAATTTTTCCGGTTAATTCGAAATTTCGCCAACAGATGGCCACGAAAGTCGGTCGAGTCTCTCGCAAACGATCCCGTCTGACCAATACTATATAAGAATTCTCGTACATATTTCCCACGATACAATTGGAATGAAATCTATCAAGGAACAAACGAGCAGAAAATTTAGGAGATTTGTCAGGCACTCCCGTTCCCTTTTCTTGAAAATTTGTGTGAAAAAAACCTCTTATTCTAAAAAAAATGGCTGCCCGAAAATCGTCAACGGATACTCTTTCTCGTACGAGAGTCTTTCTAAAAGGACGAATTTGACGATACGTGCGGTAAAATCGATTTTCTATGACAGAGCTCAAAAGCAGAGATGGCTCGGTGATGATAATCGAGTCGTTTGCAGATTCTGCGAAAAGATCAAGTACCGGGAGGATCTTGTAAACGAGTTATCGCAGCATCCCAGAGGCTAGATTCGGTCGAGGCAACGCGAAACTCGTGTTCGCGATCCGACAGTGCAACCAGACCGAGCACTCCCCTCAGAGACAGGAGAAAATCTCGCTTGGAGCGTCTTTTGCCCTGTCGAGATTGGAGCCGCTATCAAAGGCAAGAAGGAATGCTTTCCGGGAGGGTGCATCCAAGCATCTTTCCGATATCTCTCCGTTTCACTGGATACCGAGAGTGAGAGAGAGAGAGAGAGCTCGTTCTCGACTTCGCTCCGACGAGATAAAACACGAGGAAAATGCTTAAAATCGATAGAAATAAACCGTGGCAGGTTGAAAAAAGATTTTGACGCCTCGGAGTGAGAAATTATATTTTACTTTTCTACTTTTATTAGTTTTCATGTGACTCTCGATATAACATTTCAGGCTGATTATTTTTTTGAATACATTGATAAATCAGAGGAATATACACGAGGGACTTTGTAAAGCCCCGAAAACGTTGTTGTATTGGCGAGAGTAGAAAGCTCCATAGCCATCTAGCGGCGAGTGTCGGAACTGGACAATCAAGATTTGTGTTTCATACCGAAACGATTTAACTTGGAAAACCAGCTGTTTGATGAATCTCTTTGAAAAATTGGAATATCATTAACGAGTATGTGAGGAACAGTCAGTTTTTTTTTGAAATAAAGAAAGAGAGTCTATAAAAAAAATTAAAAAAAATGAAAAATGTGTTTTCGTTTTGTCGACAGGTGGACTTGAGGCATCTTAGGCAGAGCGAGGACTCGAACGAGATCGCGGTTGGCATAGACCTCACGGACTACTACATAAGCGTCGAGTGGGACATAATAAAAGTGCCTGCAGTGAGAAACGAGAAATTTTACATATGCTGCGAGGAGCCCTATCCGGACATAATGTTTTACATAACGCTGCGCCGTAAGACGCTATTTTACACGGTGAACCTGATAATACCCTGCGTCGGTATATCGTTTTTGTCAGTGCTGGTGTTTTATTTGCCAAGTGACAGCGGTGAAAAGGTGTCGCTGTCAATATCGATACTGCTGTCACTGACCGTGTTTTTTCTGCTGCTGGTGGAGATAATACCCCCGACGTCGTTAACGGTGCCGCTTCTCGGTAAATATCTGTTGTTCACGATGGTGCTGGTGACGTTGTCGGTAGTGGTGACGATAGCGGTGCTGAACGTCAACTTCCGGTCGCCGGTAACGCACCGGATGGCAAAATGGGCGCGAACGGTCTTCATCAAGGTCCTGCCGAAGTACCTGATGATCGTCAGGCCGAGCAAGGACGACGACGACGCGGACGACGACCAGAACGGGGACGACCTTGACGACCCGGGTAAACCACCGGACGCGATTCTAACCGATGTCTTTCACGTCCAGGAGACCAACAAGTATGATCCCTATTGCGGTGATTACGAGATAAACGCGCTAACGGACATACCCGGGATACCGGGGATCCCTGGACTCCCGGTTATCGCCGATCCCAGGTACGAGATGCCGAACAGCGCCGTAAGCAGCGTAACGCCTCACTTCGAGGAGCCCCTGCCTCCACTGCCCTTGCCAGGCGCCGACGACGACCTATTCGGACCGTCCAGTCCTGGCTACGTTCACGAGGACGTCAGTCCCACCTTCGAGAAGCCCCTCATCAGGGAGATCGAGAAGACTATCGACGACGCCAGATTCATTGCTCAACATGCCAAGAATAAGGACAAATTTGAGAGTGTGAGTACTATTTTAATCCTTGCTCGTTCTAAAAAGTTGCTTCGAATTCTGTCACTTTGTCCTGAGTGACCATGACCTCTGTCACTTCGACCTGAATGACCTCAACGTCTGTCAATTGAACCTTAATGACCTTATCGTCTGTTGCGTTCACTCGAATAATTTTAATGTCTGAAACCATCATCTGAACGACCTTAATGCCCATCACTCGGTTCTGGAATACTTCAAATTCTTTCACTTTGTCCTGCATGACCTTAACCTCTGTCACTTCGACCTGAATGACTTCAAAGTCGGTCAATTGAACCTCAATGACCGTATCGTCCGTTGCGTTCACCCGAATGATTTTAATGTCTGAAACCGTCATCTGAACGACCTCAATGCCCGTCACTCGATCCTAAATGACTTCAACATCTGTCACTTCGACCTGAATAACCTTGACATCTGTCAATTTAATTTAAATGACCCGACAATTCGTTACTTTTTCTTGAATGACCTTTACAACTGTCACTCGAACTTGAATGGCCATTACAAGTATCACTGGAACTTAAATGACCTTTACAACTGTCACTTGAACTTGAATGACCATTACAACTGTCACTGGAACTTAAATGACCTTTACAAATGTCGCTTGAACTTGAATAGACTTGACATGTATCTATGACGTTTGACCCTGAGCTTTTTCCAGAATGTTTCATCGAATAAAAATGTCTCATCAAGAAACAATTCTTGTCGGGAATAGAGAATGATTCGCGAAAATAGTTACATTTTTCAACAACCGTAGCCTGTAGCAGAGATCGTCCCATGGGATATCGGTTCTGTACTCTAATTAGTGTGATTGAATTCGTGATTATCCCATTGAACAATGACGGCGTGTCCCTTGGTCGTGGCAATTAATTAAAGCTCCGCGTGAACCCGAGTAATTGCGTTGCATTCCGCATCGATGGCTGAGCAACTTATTTCCCACGCGTCATAGATTATTTTCACCACCGAATAGCAATCTTTGAAGAATCAAAAAAAAAATTGCCATCGGGAAATGAGCTTTTTCAGAATCGAGGAGAGAAAGGGATGCTTTCCGAAAGCTCAAGTGGAAATCGCACGAGGCGAGAAAAATTATTTTCTCGCAGGAAAGAAAATTTCGATGGGACGAAAAGGTGAGCTTTATTCGGCAGAAAAGCAAATATATATTCTTGTTGAAAAATGTTTTGTACAAGAGTATCGGAGTGATAGGGCTTTGCAGGAAGACTCGGAGGTATTGTGAGGTTGAGCGTGCCTCTCGGTGCATTCCAGCCACCTACCACCCTCTCTCCTCACCCTTTCACTCTTTCGAAGAGAAAAGTAATGCTTCTGAGAACTCGTTTACCCGAGAGCTTGCACCGTCGATTTTTCTTCCTCCCCTCTTTCCTCCGCATCCCCCCACCCTCCCGATTCTCTTTCTTATTCTTCTTCCACTTCTTGTTCTTGCACTTCTTTCCCGTCTACAAGCACGAAATCGAAAAAGTATTCTCGCATTTACATTTCTCCGGGAAATCTCGCTCAACGGAACGGCGAAACGAGCTTTTCCCCATGAGCCTCCCCCCCACCTCCTTGGGGATTCAACCCAATCTCGACACGTGGATTCTGGCCTAATTGAGAACTTTGAATCGTCCGCGAAACTCTAATGACATCGAGGACACTTTCATAACGAGGAAATAGAACCTCTCGTTATTACTGAAATAGAAAGAGATTGCATGTACGAACGTCAAGATTATTGACATAAAAAAGTTATATTCGATGTCATTAAGCTCAAATGATAAGTGTCAAATTAATTAGAATTGAATATGTCAACCCCCAGGCCTTTAAGCTCAATGCGATAGATTTTAGACGTGATTAAAAACGATATGACACACCTGCCAAAATCATCAAGTTCAACATTATTGATTTGAAGGTCATTAAACGTGACACAGTGTCAATCGATGTCGCAAAGCTCGAGTTTCGAAGGTCATTAAATTCAAAATGACACATGCCAAGGTGACAAAGTTCAAAATACCAAAAGAAAACAGTGAAGGTCACGAAGCTCACAATTGAAAGGCATCAATGTTGTCAAGGTCAACAAATTCGAAGCCCTTTTCGTATCGTTTACCGTCGTATCGAAAGCTCCAAAAGCTTAAGATATTCTGGCACGAATTTGCCACTCAGGAGAGGGCTTCTTGGTAGTTCCGTAGCTCCGGGATGGAATAAATTACAAAGGAAAGTATGCAGGGAAACGCGCAGTGCGGCAAAGGTGAGGCTTCGGTATCTCTTGCCAAGTCGAGCGACTCGGTGAAGGAACGGTTGGTGGTGAGGGGTGGGGGGGGGAAGAAGGCAAAGACTCCGGGACACTCTTCGGTCGCTTGTGATGTTTGCGGATCCGGCAAATCCTCGGAGAGCCAGAATCCCTTTCGCGAGAACCAAGGCGGACGAACCACGACCGTATCTACTGATTCCTTGCTCGTTCCTCCCTGCCTCGTACCTCGCCCGTTATCCTGGCGCTGAAAGGACTTGGACTGCCCAGGATCTTGATAACTCCTTCAGCCGGTCAGGGTGTAGCCGCGAGTCACCCGGAAAATCCTGTTCCTGACATTGGTTCCAAAATCCTGGCGAGTCCATGCCAGATATCCTCCTTCGGGGAGATTTCGCAGTACCGAGGACTTTATTGCTCGACGGACGAATTCACCGGTACATAAGACGATTCTCGTGCTTGAGAAGCTTTTGATTCGCGCTTTCGACCTTGAATGACCTTTGCAATGTCAAATTCGAATTTTATCATCTTTGAAGGACAGTTGGAGATTTTTTTTCCATTGAAAAAGAAGCTCATTGAAACTTTCTTTCGCGCTTACACCTTGCGTGACCTTCAACCCGTTCTTGTGAGCTTTTTTGCCCGTCCTAGAATGACCATCGATCGAAAAAAGTACTTTGATTCGAGATTTTGACCCTGAACGACCTTTGCAATCTCAAATTTGAATTTGATCATCTTGAAAGGATAGTTGATATTTTTTCCATTAGAAAAAAAGGTCATTAAAACTTTTTCTTCGTGCTTTACTCTCGAGTGACCATCATGTGAGCTTTTCCTCTCGTCCTGGAATGACTTTCGATCAAAAGAAAGTACTTTGATTGGCGCTTTTGATCCTGAATGCAATCTCAAGTTTTTATTTTAACATCTTGAAAGGATAGTTGATATTTTTCCCACTGATTAAAGCTTATTCTTCTCACTTTGATCTTCATGTGAGTTTTTCCTCTCGTCCTTGAATGAATTCAATCAAAAAAAGTACTTTGATTCGCACTTTTGATGCTGAATGTAATCTCAAATTTTAATTTTATCACCTTAAAAGAATATGTGATATTTTTCCCCACTGAAAAAAGCTCATTAAAGCTTTTCCTTAACACTGACCTTAATGTGAGCTTTTTCACTCGTCCTTGAATGACCTTTGACCGCAAAAAGTGTACTTGTCCGGCGAAAAAAAAAAACTAAATACGACGACTTCGTCCTTGGACTGATCTTGAGTCCTGTGTGTCTGATTTCAGGTCGAGGAGGATTGGAAGTACGTTGCCATGGTTCTTGACAGAATATTCCTCTGGGTCTTCACCATTGCCTGTATCGTTGGTACGGCAATGATTATCCTCCAAGCGCCGAGCCTGTACGACAAGACGAAGCCGATTGACATTGTTTACAGCAAAATTGCCCAGAAGAAGATGATGCTGATGAATATGGGCCCGGAGGAGGACGAATAGTCGACGATAAAGCGCGGCTGGAAAACCGCGTCAGCTTCACGCTCGTCCTCGCGCGCGAGGTTCAAACCGAACGATAGAAGACGAATCGGAAAATGGGCCCGGGCGATTCTGGGAATCCTCCTGCTCGCGGAATTTTCGTCAAGGTCGCTTTTAAGCCCTTCAAGGTCACTCGAGTGCCCTTCAAACGCTCCAAGGTCGTTCGAAAGCCCGTCAAGGTCGTTTCGTGACTCGCCAAGGTCATTGCCAAACGTATCGAGGCTTCGGGGACGCGTCGCCGAGGACGAGTGTCCCTCGACTCGCTCAATGACACTCCAAGGTCATCCTCGTCCTCGAAGAAGGAGACGCAGAGGTCGAAGAAGACGCAAGACCCGGTGACGACGCAGAAAATGGCGATCCTTGGGTCCCGCGCGATCACTCTTCGGGGTCATCGTTCGACGACCCTTCAAGGTCAACCCTGGGACGAGACCTCGAGGACGTTGAAGGGAGGGGGGAGAAAAAAATGGTACGCGACACGAGGAAACGAACGAGAATCGAGAACGAGGAGGGGAGAGGAAAAAAAACATGGCGAAGATCGGTGAGGATGCGGAGGAAAAAACTCATAAATTAAAAAAAAAAAAGAAACACTAGAGACGAGGTTAAAAGTGCCAAAATATGCCGAAATATGCGTGCCGTATTTTTGTAAAAACCCAGGTTTCATACGTAAGGCTAGAGAACAAGTCTCGGGCGACGAAAAGATAAAAGATTCGTCGTAAATTTAACAAAAATAAAAAAGAAAAAAATTATTAAAAAAAACAGATAAAAAAATAAACGAGAATGGCGGAAACGAGGGCGAGAGGGGAAAAGGAGAAGGGGATGAAAAAAGGGGTCGTGGGTGTAAGGGGTCGCGCGGTCGAGCGACGAGAGAGAGAGAGAGAAGACGAGGGAAAAAAATGCGGAACATCGTTGGGGAAGAAACAAGAATTAATTGATTAATTGATTAATTAATGAATTATTAAGTATACAAGAAAAAAAAACACATTAGCCGAACTGCCGATTTTATAACAAGACGTTCGAAGATTCAAAATAATAATAATAAGAATAACGATATTAATAATAATACAATACTAATGATAATACTAATAATAAATAAATAAATAAATAAATAAATAAACGAAGAAAACATTTACCATCAATCATAATAACCACTTTGCCACTGCGAGAAAAAAAACGTTACGAAATATTGTATACATATTAATTAACAAGAATAATAATAAAAAATGGATAAAATAAAACTTTTAAAAAAATAATTAAAATGAGGATTTAAAAAATCGTAGGAATGCGAGACACTGAAAAAACACTGACACGAATCGAATGATGGGAGGATCAACACGCACAAGGACACGAATCAGGAATCAACGCACGCGAAACTCGAGTGAGAGAAATTTTCAGTGATAAAAGAAAATCAAGTACGGGCACGCCAGACGAGGGTGAAAAAGAAAAAAAAAATTTTTCCTGAAAAACTCGACGACGTACTCGAAGGAAAATCGACATTTTTGGATATTTCATTTTTCGGTTCGCGATCTTCCAAGGTCACTCTCGGTGCTTTCAAGGTCGTTTAAGGGTCATTCTCGTGCTTGCAAGGCTACTCGGGGGTGAATTAGGAAATTTGAGCCAAAAATGACAATCCAAGGAGCTTTGGAGTTTTTGGAGCTTTTTTGGAGAAAAAAAACACATGGCTGCCTTTATTTATTTACAAGGACACGAATCGATGGCTGAGAAAAGAGTCTGCTCGGGATTAGAACCCCTCTTTTTTGGCAGCTCCTGTCCTCGATCCCATCAGCCCCCTCGGTACAGTAAAGGTGAATAATCAATTTGTTTGCTCACGTAAAAATTAATGAATAAAGGTTACAAAGAATTGCGTATACATTAAGTATATCATATGTATGTATATATACATATACTATGTAAATTTAAAAATAAATATGTATATATATAGATGTACGATATTTGGAACGAAAAGATAAAAAAAAAAAGAAGAAGAAGAGAGAGAAAAAGGATGATTGTTATCGAGGGAAAATCGAGGCGAATGGAATTTAAAAATTGATCCAGTAGAAAATTTTGTATATAAAAAAAAGCGTTTGTTGACAAATATTTTTCGTTTTTTCTTCTTCGTCTCTCTCTCTCTCTCTTTCCATTCTCCACGAGCTTGAAAATCATTTTGGAGCCTCGGGATAGTGGCACTTGAATTTTAAACGTGCATGCACTCTCCCAGGCTTTTGTTGAAAAGGGAGGCAATTTTTTTTCTCGCTCTTTCTACTTTTTGCCTTCAAGTACACAAGACGAAAAAGAAAATCCTCCGGAGCCTTTTTCAAACAATTTAAAAAACTTTTCTGTTTTTTTTATTTTTTATTTTTCATCAATTCAGTTTTTCGAAGCTCCACTTTTCGTTATCGACGAAAAAAAAAAACGAATGAATTTTCAATTGGATCAATATTCAACGCAGGGTTGCTAGTGAATTTAAAAAGTGTAACGTATAGTGTATTAACCAAAAATATGTATTAACAACCCTCGTCGAATTCTTTTTGGATCAATTTTTAATCCTCTTCTCTCAGTGTCACGAATTTCGAGATGTCTCGAAAAAAAAATTTGCGATCGTCTCAGAATCCATTTTATTTCGTTTACGAAAGAGGGAGAAATTATTTGACAATTTTTTTTCCTCAATTCTTCTCGTTGTTTGATTTTTTAAAAAATAAATAAATAATAACGATAATATTAAAATAACAACCCGTCTTCCCAATCATCGACGAACCGATATCGTTGGAACAAATAATCATGGAGGGGAAACGAGGAAAAAAATATATCTACGCGAACTCATACACGTAAATGTAAAACGAGGAAAAGGGGTGAATAAAATTTTTAAAAAATGGCACGATCTCGCGAAAGGGGGGTGAAGGGGGTGAAAAAAATGCGATTATGTAAAATGGTTCGATAAGCTGTTAAGTAATTGATTACTATCCATAGTTAATTATTGACATAATTATTAAATAATGATAAACGATAATGATAAATAATAAAATAATAATGGGAAATGATCGTAAGGTTGAATTTTTAAAGGGACACTTCTACAAGTCGAAAAATTCGTCGTAACTCGGGATTAATCGCGAATGGAATTATCATTTTTCTCCAAAATTATTATTTCAAACGTTTCTTCTTCTTTTTTTTTATTTTTCGATGTCGTTTTATCACTTCATGATAATAATACTCGCAGATTTTTACTCGGGCATGACAATCCCCCTCCAAAACGCTCAATAAATTTATTTGTACTCGAAGTAACTGCAATTATGCATTTTATATATAAATATGTTGGAAAATGTATTTATATATATTCATGTGTACGTGTATATAATATATATCGTAGTGAGAATTGTAAATAATCGTCAGGAAGCTCAAAAGTCGAGGTATCTGTGCGGAAATAAAAATAATCGTGAGAACGTTGGACGAGGATATTTTTTTTTCTTTTTTTTTTTTGAGAATAAAATAACATTTTTTTATTATTTTATTCAAACTTGTAAAAGTTTTTCATACTTTTAAAATGTATATTTTTTAATGAATTTTTATCTTGTAATGCGGGATGAATGAAAAAATTTTGATAAAAGGGGAGAGCCTAACCGTCCATTCATCGAAAAAGAAATTTCGAGCAAAAAAATTTCCTTCATCCTGGATATAATTGTTCAAATGATTTATCCGTTGTTATTATTTTGTTATGATCTTTTTCGTGGATTCTGGGACACGTGGAGATTGATAAATTGAGAATAAAAATGAGAGGAATGTCGCTGAGATGAAAAAAAAAGTGTATTTAGAGGAAATTTTAGCCTAACGAGTAAACAATGTTTTTTTATCTTTTTTTTTAAAGAAAGCAAACAAGAAACTATCGCATGTCTTCCTGGGAAATAGCCTACGTCATAAGACTTTTTTTGGCACTTGAAACATTTTTCAAGGACCAGCCGACAGAGCTGAAAAGTAAGAGAGAAAATAATTTGTAAAAAAAAACGACGACGATGGAGAAAGAGATCCCTAGAAAATCTTAAGGACTTGTCTCGATGGGGAAAAAAAATTATCTCGTGGAATTTTTCCCTTTCCTGCCCTTTTTTTCGAATTTTTTATTATTCGCTCGAATCGATCGCACGAAAAAAAAAGAAATCACATTTTCTAGAATACTTTGGAATGCAGACTTATTGAAAAAAAAATTGGCAAGTTATCAGAACGAGATGAGAAATCGAAAACTGGAGAAAAAAAAACACAAATAAATCGAAAAATTGTTCGAGAAAGGGCAGGAATATGGACGAATCGATACTTTAGAAAATATAAATAATCGTAAAGTAAACAATAATATGAGAATAATAGGGCGAAAAAAATCGACGATTATTGTTAGCACGAGAAAAAAAAACAATGTGGAATAAACAATTAATGGAATAATTGTTAATATAACGTAACAACGTCTATTATTAATTTATATAAAACTGATAGTATTGTTAAGACAATCAGACTCTTGTAATATTGCTCCAGCCACATCGAGGGTCACCCAACAATCCAACCTTTCGTCCTTGACATCCAAAAAAAAATCCCTCACAAAACCATTCAGTCTTTTTCTCCTTCTTGACTCGTGTCTCTGTCAAATTTCAATTATTTCGATTATCTTCAACCACCTTCAATTTTTTTCAGAATATAATGGAAAAAAAATTAATTCAAAAAATAAAAACATTATCATTTGTCAAGTGGAAAATCGTCATAGAAACTTTTTTCGTTCTCACGAGGAAAAGTTTTCAAAAATTCTCCAAAAATTCTTACTTTGCTCGACGAAGCCGAAAATCAACAAAGTTGGCAAAAATAACTTCGAGAGTCCCGAATAATGAAATCCAAAAATTTCAAGAGTCCGAAGCATCGAGGGAAAAAAAAGCACAAGTGAAAAAAAACGCACCGACGTGATTTCATGGGACGAGAAACCAGAAAAAAAAACCTCTAAAAAACTAAACTAAACACAAAACTAAAAAAAAATATGGATAAAACAAGTGAATTGAATTAAATGAACGAGAAACGAGAGGAAATGGAGAGCTGGGAGTGAAAATTTTAAAAAATGAAGAATTAAAAATTGAAAAAAAGATAATATAAAATAAGGATAAATAAAAAAAAAGTCGTAGAAGTCCTGTGCGAGCCTCGGGACATTTTTGTACGCCTTATTTTCTACAATATCTCAAGATCGCTATCGAGGACTCGCGATATCATTCATGTAAAACCGAGAGACAAAAAGAAATCTTTAAGAAAAACGACTAAATGGGGGTGGGGGGGAGGGGAAGAATTTAAAAAAATGTGGAGAGAATAAAGAAGATGGCGATTTTGGACAATTTCTTTGAAAATCCTTCTTTTTTTTCGAAAAAAAAAACATTAATTGGGTCGAGACGAACAGAGTGGAGAATAGTATGGCATAAAATGAAATAAATAAAATAAATAAATGGATAAATAAATGAAGAATACACAGACACGCCATTTTGTTATCCTGTAAATTTAGGAAATTATTGATGGGAGTGACGAAAAAGCGAAAAAAAAACCGAGAGAGTGAGAGAGACAGTGAAGAAGAAAAAAACAACAGCAACAAAAAATCTAACAGTTAAATGTTTATGATAAAATTACGGGTAATTAAGAAAATTCTAGATTTTTTCTAACTAATCGATCGTAAAGAATGAAACGAGTGACGAAATATTAAAAAAAAAACAACAACAACAACAATGAAAAAGATCACGATCAAGATCCTCTAAATTTACGACCTAAAAAAAGAGCAGAGGAGAAGAAAAAAAAACATTAATAAATAACAACCGATAAATTAACGAGAAAAGAGAAGACACGTTTGAATGAAAATTGCCACGAAAATGGTGAAAAGGCAAAAAAAATAAGGATAAACGATGGGATGAGGGAAAAAAACGATTTAAAAAAAATAAACGATGCTGTTATCCTAATAAGTCAGCTTGGATATATTTGATTATATACGTAAGTATTTAAAACAAGGGTGTGTCTGCATGAATGGCTCATTATTATTATTACTATCATTACTATTATTATTATTATGAAAATCATTAATATTTCATTAATTATTAATATTATTCGCGTGAGTGAATATTGTTGAGAGAGTTAAACAATAAACGTGTTGAGAATTTTGTCAGGGGAAGAGAGAAATATTTAAATAGTTGTAACATATTTTGATTTTACAAAAAAAAAACAAATTAGGATTAATTTTAAAATGATAGTCTTGGAATTTAACAAAATTTTCTTTATCTCCTTTGGCACGATTTCATTTTCGTGAAATTGTTTTTAAACGACTGTAAAATTGATAAATGTTTTCTCGTTCGTTATTTTACTTGTTACGAGCAATGATTATTATAAAAGTTGGTATTATTGACATCGTCGTTATTGCTAACGTAGAAAAATTGTTGATTGTGTTCAATATTTGCTTTTTTCCAACGACGCGAGGTCTGTAAAAAAAATGCAGGATACGAGTGTGTGAAATTTTTTGGATCTTCGACATGGTTTGTGAAAATAGAGAGAAAGAGAGAGAGAGAGATTGTGTGTGGAGGAATAAAAAAAAGGATCACCCCTGTTGGCACATCGAAAAAGTAATTATTAATTTTTTCAATTAAGCTAAAAAAGAACAAATTGGAAGGAGTCAACGTGAAATTTATTCCAAATAAAATATAAAGGAAGAGAGGGGAAAGAAACGAGGCGATCGTCGAATTCTTTATTTCGAGGATGAAAATAAATTCGCAGCTGGGCTCGAAAATCCACGAGAATCGATTGAACTCAACACCGAAACTTTTATTTCGTTCAATTGAAAATAAAACCACATTATATATACATAAATAAACCGAAAAATGCCAATAGTGACGAAATAAAGATTAAATTAAGCCATAAACCAGTGAATAATAAAAGAGGGCGAAAAGGAAAAAAAAACGAAAAGCTAAAACGATAAGAAATATAAATATGTAAATACGTGAGAATGTGTGCGTGTGTACGAAAGAGAGATAAAAATATCGAATGTTAAAAAAGAAAATAATCACGATTTGGCATGGAATTCCCTAAAATAATTGCCACGATTATTATTACTATTATTATTGCCATTATTTTTACGATTATTGTCTCGCAAATGCATAATATTAAGCATTGTTGTTATTATTATTATTATTGAAAGTGATAAAAATTGTCGATGGGTCTTCAAGAGGGAAAAAAAAATGACTATTTGTTTTCTGATCTCTGATTTCGTTCCAAAAAGTGTTTCATTAGAAAAAAAAAACAAAACCAAAAGACTAACGAAGAAAAGGGGAAAAAGAAATCTGGAACTTGGAAATGTGAGAAAGCTCGAAAGATTGAGATTGAGGAAGAGAGAAAAAAAATTGTTTTGAATAAACAACGAATAATCGAGGATATGAAAAAAAGAGGAAAAAATGACGAGGGAGGAAAGAGGGGGAAAAAAAATTCTCACTGCTGTTTAATACACGACTGAATTATCGATCCGTTCATCTGTCTGTCTGTCTGTTTGTCTGTCTGTCTGTCTGTCTGTCTGTGCGTCTTTAACTGTCCATTGTCTGACCGTTCGCCTGTCTCTGCCTCGAGCCTACGTTCGCCAACTCGAAATTCGAAAAATCTCTCCCAATTTCAAATTATTCATTTCTTCGTTTTTCCTTTTTGTTACTTCGTGAGCGAACATTCGTTTTCGGGGGGGTTGAAAAATGATTTTCCGGGGCATGTAAATATTTTCTCAAGGGTTGTAAACGACTCACGAGGGTGGTGAAGTTCGGGGGTTGAAAAAAAATTTGTTAGGCGTTTAAAACGAATTTCGGGGATTGCGAACACTTTTTTTTTCTTTTTAGCTGTTGAAAATCATTTCTGGGACTTGTAAATATTGTTTCAAGGGGTTCAGCATCGTCTCTAGGGGATGAAAGTATTTATTTAATCTCGCGTAATCTCTCTTAGGGGCTGACAATAATTTCTAGAGGCAAAAAAAAAGGAAAAAAAAAGACACGAATCTTTCGGTGGTTGATAAATGTTCTCGAGGGTTATGAAATTGCGATTCAGGGGTCGGGGGGTGCGAAGTCGAAGAAGTGTGAATCCACGGTCAAAGGGTGCTCAAAGGGATGGAGGGTAGACAAAGAATGATTGGGAAACATTGTCTTTTCCTCTTGATTTCTATTTATTTTCGTTTCTCTTCTTCTCAAGTGTGGATGCGAGAGACAAATGAGAGCGAGGGAGGGAGAGCTTGTGACGTGAGTGGAGAAAAAAGAATAAGCAAGAGAGAGAGAGAGAACACTTGAGAGTGACGCTGCTATGTGTAAAGTATTAATTACCTAATTAAACGCCATTACTCTAAAACATTATGTATGGTTAAACTAACACTAACCTATTTATAAGCTACGTCAACACGAACATTAAAAAAAAGAGAGATTCAAAAAAGCTCACGATTCATACTTACCAGAACAAGAAAAAAAAACGAAAAGAACAAAAAAAATAAATCCACACGCAGACAAAAGTCACATGAGAACACGATTCACACCGACATTAAAATGCGACTATCCATCGTATGTAAAACGATTAAATAAACGAGTGGTTAAAATTATTGTTTAAAAAATAATAAATGAAAAAAAGTGCTGGGAGACATTTATTTGACGAGCGAGACGCAAATGAGCTTTTTTTCCATTTTGTTCTTTTGATGTTTGTACTTTGAAGAGAGATAAGAAAAATCATGGGGATTTAAAATAAAAAGAATTAAAGAATTTTTGGGGATGATAATTTAGAAGTTTACACTTTTTTCTGTAATTTAAAAATTATTCAGAGGCTCGAGAGTTGAGTGTTGAGTATGTTAGCTTGCAAACAATTTTTTTTTGGGATTGAATATTTTTTTTTAGGGGTTGAAAAGAAAGGGTGGGAAAATAGATATTCAGAAGGCTGAAAAAACAAAGGGGAGAAGAGTGAATGAAAGGTGGAGTGAATGGAGTCCAGGTCGATCGAGAGCATGCATTTGCTTTTATCCTGTTTTTTTCCCTCTCTCCCCTTTTGTTTCCACTTCTTCGGGAGTTCTCTGGATTTTATTCCTTACCCGGAACTCTCCGGATCCGGCGCGTTTCAGCGCCAACGCCCCTCTAAAAGTCGTCGACAAAGAAAAAAAAACATTCGGACCGTCTGGCTACTCACTGGCGAAACTACTGGATTTTTTATCTTGGCCTGCATTACACGTCCAAGTAGATCTGGACAGAGCTTGTCAGACGCCAGCCAGGCTAACAAAAATTATGCTCGCTACTTTTATTTATCATCTTACTGCGGAAAATTCCTTTTAAAAAGTGTGCACCTCCTCAGAATTATTTTTATCAAATTATACTACATTCAAAAATCATTTATTTATAAAATTCGTTTTCTATTTTCTATCTCACTATATACGTTGTAAAAATAATTCTTTTCGTAAAAATTCCTCTCGAATTGGTTAAATATACGTGAAAATTTAGTATGTGTGCATCCAAACAAACAATAGCTCGGACAAAAAGTCAGGAAGTAGCAAGGAACAAGCGTCGTGACAAAGGAAACAAGTAAGGCTTGCCAGGACTTTTATTTTCTTCTCGATTTCTTCGTCGTTCTCCGGTGCAGCAATAATCGTCGAGTTCATTGTTCACCTCCAACATTGCGTAAGTACAAAACTTGAAAAAATTATAATACCACCGTCTCTGAACTGAGCGAAGCTAAAAAAACGAATTCTTCAAGCCCGGAGAATTTACAAGAACCTTTGTTAAAAAAAAAACCATCAATAAAAATTTATCACGAAAAATCGAGAGACAGACATTTCTTTCATCCTGTTTCCTTATTTTCTCCGCTTCCCTTGGCTCCAATTTCGAGCATTACGCCTGGATGGGTTTTCCTAGAAAGAGAGAACGAGGAAAAGAGTGGAAAAAGGAAGTACGAGATCAGACCAGTCACGAAGAACGTGAGCGAGAAAAAGCTCTGGGTGAAAAAAGACTCAGACGGACGTGAGACCGATTGAGCTTTTTTTAGAGCTTGCGCCCTTACGACATCGAGCTTTGGAGGGAGTAAGAAACACGCTTTGAGACTCCCCGAGAATGAGAATCTGGAAGAGGACTCGAAGGAACGCAAATCTAATTGTGCGTTTTAGGAGCTTGCGACCTTTAAAGCTTTCAGGAAAACGTGTTCTTTTTGTGAACTCTATCATAACCTTAAGTTTTTGAAAACTAAACTTTCTTACATTATGCTTCTTTCGTTTTTTTTTTATTGAACTTTTTCAGAGCTTGCTCTTTACAAAGATCGACCTCTTGCGAGAATAAAAAATACACTCTGAGAGTCTAAGAATTAAAAAAAAACTCTAAGCAACAATGAACATTTGAGGGTGTGTCTCAAGAGCTTCCGATCGTTTGAACTTTGAGAGACATGTGCTTTTGTACAAACTTCGCCATGACTTTGAGCTTTTTTTTAAAATAATGCTTTTCTTGCCTTGTAATTTAAAAAAAACAGAATTTTAGAGCGCTTTTAATCCCATTGACTTAGCTTTTTTCGAGCTTGCGCCGTTATGACAGGGAGCTTTCGAGAAATAGCGAAAACGAATCAGAGCTTCGGCCCCTCAGGAAATTCTCCGATACTGGCCAGAAGAAATCCTCGAGTCTCGTCCCACTTACCCCTCTGACAACCCCTATCTTAGCTGAAGAATAAAAAAATCCTCTTCTGCGAAAACTACCGTAGCTTTTTCATTCCGCACTTCACGTACATATTCGATCTTTTTCTCTCCCCTTTTTTATTGAGTAGTTCGTCGCCAATTCTCCTCAATTTGAACTCATCTTGGCTCGCGATTCAACCCCTCGAGAGAAAGCAATTTTTTATCTCACACTCCCTCCAACCCCCCTCCTGTTTCTACTTTTCCCTTATTTCTGGACGAAATCGTACCAAGTGGGATAAAAGGGAATTGGGAAATCGATGAAGCGTTTATCGGGAACTTTGTTTTCTTCCAATCGGTGGCTTCCTTCGAGAGAGCTACGTGCCATTTTTTATTTCGAAAAAAATTCGTTTGCCAACAAATATTTATCTCGATCGAGCCTCTCGTCGAAGCTCCGCAGCTTTTTCCCCGTCTCTTCTCATCAGTATTACGCGCCATTTAATTAAACACCCATCAAACGGAACGCAATTAAGTGAGACAATTTATTTCGGAAATTCTCTCGCTCACCAATGAAAATCAACGACCTCATTAATTTCAGCGGCCTTCCCAATGAGAATTGAGCGTATCTGAGTAAATCAACGAAAAAATAGCCTGCCTCTAATCGTACAATCTATTATCGCTATTTATTATTTTTCTCCATTTATTCCTTTATTTATTTATCTATTTATTTCTTTAATAAAAAATGTATTTTTTTTGACATTTCTTTTCCCGATTTTATTTTTAAATTCGTTTCGATGATAATTCGTAATTATTAAATAACGTTATTGCGAATTCATGGACTTATCTTCTCGCCACGCATCAACGAGTCCCCTCGTTATTGGAAAATATGGAGACCGGAGTGTCCAATTACCGAATTTATTTACCGCGAGACTGATCCCGGCGGACAGCCTATTAAATTACGTCTATTTTATTAAAAACTTATCACTGTCGTGTTCAATTATTCGAAGAAGCATGCTCACCGTTGAACGCAAATAAAAAGCTGTCCATCCGATTTACCCTTTCAGGAAAAAAAAAGTTTGATGAAATCGTATTGGAAAAAGTAATTGATAAAAGCTGTTTTTTATTCGATGTCATTATTAATAAATAAATAAATTATATTTTTATTAATAATATTTTTAATAAATAAAAATAAGGGAGGAGAGAATGAGGATGGAGTGGCTGAAATAAAATGGTAGCTCGTCCTCGCGAGCTTGCGAGCTTTTCTCCAGGAGCCTGATATTTTTCTGCTATTTTTTTCATCCCTCTCGTTTTTAGGAACATTTCTCCATATGAATGGAGTGTATCCAGAGTTGCATGACAGGAAAAAGTGCACGAGAGACACACGTCCCTGGGACACGAGATATATGTGAGAGCTGGGCCAGGGGACAAAGAAAATATAAAACTTTTGAGGAAAGGCGATACATCTTTCTTGACGGCTCACTTGGAATCCGGAACTTTCGTCGTGCAACCCCTGAAATATGCTCGAGATTGTTCCGCGTCTCTTTCATCCAACTACCATGATTTTTCCCCTCATAAGAAAATTATTCAAAAAATATTTCCACGAGAGTGTCAAAAAATCATAGAGGGTGGTAAAAACTATCAAAGATAGATCAAAATAATCAGAATGCTTTCAATGATGCATCAAGAGAAAAAGCTTTATTGAGACGTTGGAAAAATTGATTGGGGGATGAGAAAATTAATTAGGGATGTTAAAAATTTGATCAGGAAAACTGAAAAGGATGGAAAAATGATCAAGAAGTGGTATGACTTTTTAGGCGGTTGAAAAATTGATCAGGGGGTTGGAAAATTAATCAGGAACGTGAAAAATATTATCAGGAAAACTAAAAAGTATGGGAAATTGATGAAAAAAATGGTAGAACTGATCAGGGGATTGAAAAATTGATTTGGGGGTTGAAAAATTGATCGAACAACTGGAAAAACCGATCAGTCGTATGAAAAATATTTCAAATAACTGGAAAAACTTGTGACGGGATCGAAAAATGTACAGAGGGTGAGAAAGCTTCGTAGGAACGATAGGAAAATGGTTATAGGGTAACAAAAACTTATCAGGAAGATACAAAAATGTATATAGTTGTATTTAAAAAAAATTGACACGAAATTGCCCATAGGTAACATTGTTGGATCGTGATTTACCGGTCTTTGGGGAATTAGCTGAGTGGGACAAAAATTTGGAGGGAGTCGTCTACCAAGGGTGGAAACGAGTCTGGCCCAATTTACAGCTCAAGTGTGCCATTAAGCGATTTATTAGCTTGACGCTTGATGTTAAAGGAACAACTTGCCTGGGGCTTTTCATCCCTCTGCATTTCATCCCCCACAACCACCGTGCTCTTCCTCCTCGCTATGCTAACTCGCACGCGCTTAAATCTACTCGAAAATGCACTCAACCAAGCTCCCTCTCTCCCTCTCTCTCTCTCTCTCTTTGCAGTCTTCCAGAAATTATGATGCTTCGAGCACTGATAAATAATAAAATATCGGGCCGGAGGGTCGCTGCATAACTGCGAAAGACTTTGACGCTGCATGCGAGCAAAAACCCTCCCCTGGCCACGGAATTTCGAATTTTGCCAGTAGCAACGTTTCGATATTAAATATTATCGAAAAATATAAAAATTTTATCGCTTGCAAGTTCGCTTCGAAAAAATCGTTAAACAATAACGATTTGTTGGACATACGCATGGTAAAAAATAAATTAAATAAGTGCAGGTGTATATTCGAGAAAATGAATTTATCGGAAGTTTTTTTTATTCACGTGGAAAAAAAATAACAGAGGGGGGAAGATGACTGTGACAATTTTTCTGTCTTCCGATGAAAAAGAATCTCTTTATCCCTGGGGATAAAATTAATGAAACGATAAAGTTTTTCAGCTCCCCGGCGATCATTTTTTTTTATCCAATTTTGATCCAACTCCCGGGGCGGGCAAATTTCGGGGGATGAATCGACTCGATTAAAGAAGGACGAGGGGGAGGGGAGAAAAAAATGAAAAGTCGTCGTAAGGAAGTTGGGCGCTCGGAGCTTATTCTTTTTTTCCTCGGCTTCTCAGCCTCGTTGGACCGTTAAAAGTTTTTAAGGCCGGCCTATCGACGCTTGGACTCGGATAAAAAGTTTTCCCCCGGGCTCGGTACAAAGTGGCAGTATTGACTTACACCACGCTCGACCGTTCTCTCTTTCTTCCCCTTCATATTCCCTTTTTTTTTCTCTCGAAACTCTCAGTGAAAAAAATTTTCCCCGATTCTTACAAATTTTTCGAACAATCTCTATTATTGCTGATTTTTTTAAATTAGGGGATGAAAATTTTGATCAGGGGGATGAAATTTTTTACCAGGGGGAAGAAATTGATCAGCAGGTAGAAAATTTTCCATCGTGAATTGGAAAGTTTAGATCTGGAAAGTGGAAAATTGATCAGAGGGTAGGAAAAAATTGATCAGGGGGTGAAAAAAATGTTTTTGAGAATATTGCGAAATGATTTGATCAGGAAAAATCACGTGAAATTGAAAGTCAATTTTCCTAGATAATATTTCATCCTGCGAAAGCTCCCGAGTGATTATTCGATCCCTCGATGAAAAATGCAAAAATTCTTGGGACGGTGGAAGAGTATCGGAACGGGCTGTTTCGATGTTGCTTTACGAGGAACCATAATTTTGCATGAAAATAAGGAGAGAATGAATTTCGAATTTAGACCGAACCACACGTGCCACTGACGACTCCCCGCACTACGTGAGTGCTCTTTCTTCATCCTCAATTTTTCACCCAGGTGAAATTATGACTTCAGTAGAAAAAAAACGGGAACATCGTAATTTTTTAACAGCTGCAATTTTATCGTCAATAAAATTGGTCGATAAAATACAAATTTTTATCTTTCGTTTCGATTTTTAAAATTTTTTTAAATGGATTTTTACAGTTTGCTATTTTTTGATATTTTTATGGAATTCTTTTTCCCACTCTTAATCAGTATCACCAAAAAAGAAAAATTAGTTTTCCAATTCTTTTTTCCGTTAGATAAAGCATAAGAAATTTTCCGAACAACCCTTATTATCGTGCGACGTTAGGAGTGCCGTTAGATTAACTCAATCGACGATTCGAGATTGCCTGATAAATTAGGGCGTTAAAAGAAAATGGAAAAGGATTTGATGTCGAAGAGAGGGTGAAAGTCGTTAATTTTTATCGTTATGGGATTTGTGCGAGAAGGGGTGACGATTAAACTTCTAGTTACTCAGATTAAGAAAAGGAGGGCTCAAATTTACGATGCTTTGTCAAGACTTCATTTTTCTCACTGTTAATGAACTTTCATTGATCACTTTACCAACCCCCTGATCGATTTTCATCAACCTCCGGTTTATTTTCGTCTCTTGATCAATTTTTACACTCTCTTGGTCCATTTTTCAGATCGTTGATGAATTTTCCAACCCCTTGATCAATTTTCCGACTCCTTGACGAATTTTCCTACCCCCTTATCGATTTTTACACCCCCTTCGCTCATTTTTCAATTTCCTAATCAGTTTTCACTGTTTTCGTCTACTTTTCAAACCCCTAGATCAATTTTCCAACCCCCAGATCAATTTTCCAGCCACCTGATCCACTTTTTCTCCGAATAAAGAACTTTTTTATTCACTCAAATAACCATCATCACAGAGAAATTGGTTTCTATCGTCTTTTCAATTTCTCTACTTCATATTGTATTGGACCAAAGTCTGATCGAAGTTCGTCGGATAAGGGAAAGGGGGATAACTCGTGTCCTCTGGAACGCTGTATTTCCCGAGAGCCATGTCGATCAGGGAAAAACTGCAGGATGGAAAAATGGCGACGCAATCGTGACCGTCGTAGCCGGCCTTGTGAGCGTTAACGTATATCCGGTGCTCCTCCGGTTCGAACGAGAGAACTCTTTTCAAGGGCAACCTTCAAGGACAAAGGAAGAAATTTTTAATTAATAATCACAACAATCGAGATACCGCACGTGCCAGGAATAAATTTATCATCATCATTCTTCAGTTATCTTTTATCCCCTTTTGTCCCTTATCACAACCAGTATTATTATTTTTGTTGTTATTATTATTATTATCTTTAGACATTGTTATTATCATTTTTATGATTTTATTACGATTGCATGCAATTTTTGAAAGATATTCGCTATTATTACGTAAAGTACTCTGGATTACTTTGGTCGATCGATTTTCAATCGAAGTAGAACTCCCAGTTGCCAGACCTAAAGCTTAAATAACTTAAGTCCTCCGGAATCGAAGCCATTTTTAACCGGTATAGTGTGTCTTATCACGAACAATTTTTCGGATCTTGCGTTCTTTTTTTTCCGCTCCCGCGAGGGTTCGAGGTCCCGGAACGTCTAGACAAGGATTTTCCACCCCCGAAATCCCTTCCGTCCCTTATTACAAAATAAAATCACAAGGGACGAAATAAAAGTTTTGGACTTTTCCCATCCCCAAATGGTTTTTGGAAAAAATCGTTTCGACCCTTTTTTATACTCCAAAATCTTCTCGCAACTCCTTTTCAACCCTTGTAGCCGAGGAGAAAGTAAGTTTTCATTCATGCCTGAATATCGATTTCGACGAACTTACGTGAATGCGATCCTCATGATTTCTTCGACCAACGTTTTCCCTTTTGGAAGGAGTCTCTGGGAAGCTTCGCAGAGGGCTCTGAGTATGCAGCTCCTGCCATCGAAATTCATTCTGAAAAAGGATTTCGAAAAAATGAATTTTTTCATCCTCCGATGAATATTTTTTTAAATATACGAAACGATCGGTATAATTGGAAAGCTTTTGGATTTTCGTGGATCATCGATGGAATTGTATCCTCTGATTTACAAGAGGGATGAAATTTCGAGGGGTCGAAGGGGGAGTTAGTCTGAACTTGGGAGCAAGGATTTCTCCAATTTTCTCTTATCACTCCGAGTTTCCGTCTCGAACGGGAAAAACCACCCTTAACAACCCCAAGCCGACCCGTGCCGGTAAACTTCGAAAATAAGGGATGAAAAGGGGGGGCGAGAAAATTACGAGAATATTCGCCGGAGCTCGATACTTTGTTCAACTTCTTCCTGAATTTCTTCCACCCTGTTGGAGTCAGGGGGTCGCGGAAAATTTTTTCACCCCCTCATTATCGTTATCGACGCTTACACTAACTCTTTCTCATCCTTTTTCAATCTTTCCTCTCAGCGATATCCGGTTACGGCGGAGCGAATGAAAAATTTCATTAACGAGTATTCTCGAGACTTTCAACCCTTGTTCCCATTTTTCATCCCTTTGCTCTCTCACACTCAATCATCAACGAAGCTGAACATTCGAAAAGTTGATTAAAAAATAATAGAAACAATCAATTTCAATCTTTGAGACGATTTTTCAAGACGGTTTTGCAACTTTCATCCCCCATTTT
This sequence comes from Cremastinae sp. A BG-2022a, assembly GCA_030522545.1. Lineage (NCBI taxonomy): Eukaryota > Metazoa > Arthropoda > Insecta > Hymenoptera > Ichneumonidae > Cremastinae sp. A BG-2022a. Next base: position 20,517 of record JAPYYW010000306.1, on the reverse strand, counting down.
CATCCCCTGGCTCCGATTTCTCATGTTTTTTTCTCGTCCTCTCGTATTTGCACATTTTCATCCCTTTTCTCTCTGTATACCGTTCGACGCATCATTTTTTTAATAGAAGAAAAATTCTAATGGAGGAGAGAGGGCTCTGGTATCGATCCCTTTCATACCACCCTCCCTCCCTCACCCTTTCCACCCATATTCCTGACTGTAACCCACTCTACCGACACTCCGCTTCTACCCGTTTCTGCGCTAAAATTGTATTTCATTGTTTTCCACGAGAGAACGATACACGGGAAAGAAAAATGCTCTCTCGAATTCACCATTGATGCGAATCCCTACGGGACTTTCCGTGTAAAAAAACATCCCTCGAAAAGCTACCCCTACAAACTATTTTTTTATAATTCCTCCCCTAAACAACTACAGAAAATCCACCTTGCAATAAATTGTTCCTTCAAAATCAACCACTTAGAATTCATTCCGTCATAAACTACCCTTTAAATTCATCCCTAAAAATAATTTTTCTATACATAGCAAATGATAGAAAAATTAATATCTCAAAACTACTAGCGTGTAATGATTAACATGCAAAAGACACTCTATAACTTATCTTTAAAAACTATCCTTAAAAAATTATTTTCAAAAATAATCCACGTGATTTGTGATCCAGGAGCTTTGAAACACAATCCTTCAAAATCGACCTTTAAAAACCACCCTGTCATAATCTTCTCTCAAAGAATGACCTTTAGAAAATAATTTTTGAAAATAATCCGCGTGATCCAGGAAGTTTGAAATATAGTCTTTCAAAATCGACCTTCAAAAACCACCCTGTCATAATCTTTCCTGAAAAACTACCCTCCGAAAAGAAATTTCCGATCAATCCGTGTAACCTTTGGTACGTTTAAAAGAAAATCTTGAAAATCATCCCCTAAAAACTTCCCTTACACGTTAAAAGAACATAAAAAATTTTTTTTTCCTTTTTTTTGAGCAAATAATCTACTGTCTCGATTCATAGAGATGACAGGAAGAAACAAAAGGTGAGTTAATTTTCATTCTTTCGACGAATTTGTTTCTGTCAGGTGGAGATGTTGCCATCTGGCTCATGACAAATTCGATCACTGACTGAATCCGATGAAACCAATTTCTAATTTCTCTCTCTACCTGTCTTGCTCTCTCCCTCTCTCTGGCTCGCTCATTCGCGTCCGCTTTTATTTTGTCCTCGGTTTTGTGCTCGGGGTTGAAATGGGGTTGGAAAAAAAGGGGGAGGGGGTTGAAGTTACACGCGACTGTGGTCAATACTCTCCTGTCCATTTTTTTTATCGCTCCTTTTTCCTACTCACCGCCCATCCGGCCTTTTCTCTCAACTTCCCCCCACCCCCAATCTCCCTTTTTCATCCCCCAACCACCTTTTTCATCCCCCGATTTTTTTCTTCACCGACAAGAGGTAAAACTGGCCTCAGCGGCTGTTATCAGACTATCGGACTAATTGAAACCTCGCATGAGAATCGATTCCTTTTTTTTCCCCACCACTCGCAGCCACCCCCCATTTTCCTTAATCGGGAAAAAAATTGGGAACAATTTTTATCTTCGCATTCGCGCGCTCTCGAAAAACGATTTATCTAGCAAGCTTCGACGTAAAAACGAAAAAAAGGCAACAAACGATTTTTGAGAATCAATTATTGTCAAGAAATAACATTTATGGTTAAAAAATTTATCAAAATCATTGGGAAAAAAAGTATTTTTGTCATTATATCATTTTATCATTGTATATATTTTTTTTCTTGTTTTTGATGAAATTTCGTCTCACTCACGCGTTCATAATGACCTCCAATTTGTTGTAAAGGTCCCTACGGTGTCTACGTCTCACATAATTGTAATCCGGCTTGTAGAATTTTTTTCCACCCTTGGACGAGTAAATCTTCGGAGGGTAGTACATCTTTTTCTCGTAATTCCAGTCGGGAAAGCCCGCCGGATGGTTTGCAGTGTCCTTGTACTGATATTTACCCGGCTTGTCCTTTCTGAGATCGAGAAAGGGCTCGAGAGCTGGCTTGCTCTCGTTTGGCAAATCGTACGATATTCCCCAATTCAAGCCCTCGGTGAAAATATTGTCAGGAGTCAGGGTGTGCATTGTCAGACAGAGAGCAATCTGCCCAAAAAAATTTTTGTCAATTTATTAAAAAAAATAAAATAAAATAAAATGTTCGTGTAAAAAAGTATTTGAAAATAAATTTATTTATAAATTTTTGGGTATTTTATTTTACAGAGTTTTTATTGCTTTAATTTTTCATGATAAAAGTTCTTATTTAACTCACCGAAAAACTGGACCCCTCAGGAAAAACCACATAACGTTTTTTCCTCGACAAGCTTTTTTCCCTTTCTTCGACCCCATTCACCACAAATGTCAAAAAAACAAAGAGAACCGTTAAAAAGACAAGTATACCTTTATGTCCACTGCCCAACATCGTTTTCTCTCTGTAAATAAATTTTAAAAAATCAAAATAACACATATAACAACAATATACTTATTAGGACTATTTTGTTATTAAAAAATATTTTATAATTAAATAATCACTATTTAGTGCTTTAATTTTACCAAGTATGAAATAAATTATAAGTAAAATTTCAAAAATTTAAATAATTTAAGTAGAAAATAAGAATAAACTTTGCACAAAGAGTATTTAAAAATGTTTTACAAAATTTGTCAAAAGTTCAAAAATATTTGAAGACATTTAAAAAACATGATAATAATGTGAAGAAGATTGTGAAGAATCGTGAGGAAATTGTAATAACGATAATGACAAAAAAATGACGCTTGTCTGAGCCAAGCCGGAAATTATCCACTTTGTCACCTCCTCGAGTCAAAGAGTGTCAATTACGAACCGGAAATGTGAATTTGACAGGGCCAGGATTTATCGTCGGTTATTTGTGCATCGACGAACGAGTGATCGATCGTTCCTTTTTTTCTGTTTTTCACACGTCCCTTGAATAATGCGTTCACGCGTTGACCGTGGCAATGAGACTGCCCGGAATGTCGCCCACTGTTGAAAAAACGTGAAATATTGGAAGGGGCAAGTTTGTCAAGAAAATTAGCACCGATCAGCCAGTTTTTTTTTCCTCGTTGTTTCCAGACCAAATTTCTGCCTCGAACAGTTGCTTCGTACGTGTGAAAATTTTACTCAAAGTTCAATGCACTCGTTACAATAAAAAAAAATTTGTATCGATGTCTTTTTATTATTTAAAAATATTTTTGTAAAATTTAAATATTAAAATGTAATAATTTTTTTAATATTTTTATTTAACAAATGATTAACTGAAATGAATAATTTATTTTATTGATACTTTTTCTCATTTTTTTGTCTAGTTATTTTCATACGAAAAATGCAGTATCAGGATGCAACAAAAATTCCAAAATTGACACAGGACAGGGGTAGTCGAGCTTGCAATCGTCCTTACGATAAGCAACATCATATTTGTCCAATTTTCGTCCTGAATCTTCGTGGCTAAAAAAATTACTTTAATTTAATTTTTTAATAAAATTAAATAAATTTTTCTTCACACCAAAATATTCTTTGATAAATTTTTATTGACATTCACCTTAAAATAATTTTCAAGGCATCTTCGAGGAGAGAAATCCCAGAAGTATTCAGAAAATATTTTGCTTCGCAGATTGTCCTTAAGAGACAAAGTGTACCTGGGAGTCCTTGACTAAAAAATTTTTTTTTATTTTTTTAACAAAATTTTTTTAAAAAGTTGAAAAATAGAATTAAATGACATTGTGTTGAGAAAATATTAACTTCGAGAGTGCCAGCTCGATATTTTTGTACAAATCTCTCTTGTGACGTCTCAAGTGATGATAAGGGTTGAAATATTTCTTTTTGGGCCTCTTGAAAATTTTCTCCTGATTAGGTATGGGCCAGATCATGTCGAACTCGAGATCCAAGTTCCAGTTTTTTGGCTCTTTCAATTGGATGGCTTTCAGCAAAGTCATTGTCGTCTAAAATTGATAAATTACTTAATAATTTTACGAAAAAATTTAATTATTTATTAAAAATTGAAATTCATTGTTAAATATGAAAAAAATTAATAGAATGATGAATAAAATATAAATTTATTTTCATTATTGGAAAAAAATTATTCTTAAATGCAAAAATATTTAATTAGTGTGAAAATAACTCACCACAAAATTAGTTCCAGTTGGAAAAGCCAGATATCTTTTTTTTCTCGAAAGCGTAGCATTGGATTTTGGAAAATCATCGAAGCAATTTTTTTCACTGTCCACCGTGTAACTCAAACCAAAGAGAGAAAACAAAAAAACGAGAATAAATGAGATTTGTTTCATAATATTTTCTTTTACTCGATAAAAAAAATTAATTCATAGAAATAACAAATAAATGATCGAAAATTGAAATTTTTCGTGACCAGGCAAAATTTATCGACGTTATGGAAGAGTAAAAAAAAAGAATTCCGAGAAGAACGATGCTGCGAAGACGAAAAAATTCGACTGAATGAACGAGAAATGGAAGGTCTGGCTTCGAGTCGAGAGAATGAGAAAAATAAATAAGAAGATTTTCGTTTGACTTCGAGATTACTCAAACTTTTTTCACCGTTCCCTCTCATAATTTTCAGAATATTTTATTTGCACATTCGAGCTCATTTATTATTTATCGACTTGTTTATTTAGGAATTTATTTATTCATATTTCAATATTTAAAACATTTTTATTAAAAATAAATATAATATATAATTATTTAACGTTAAATACTATCAATAATATTATATATTATAATAAAATTATTAAAAATTGATTAAAAAGAAGTTTGTTAAAAAATTTCCGGACAAGTTGGATATTTTTCATCGCAGTCGTCGTCATTGGAAACTCGATGTGATTTTTCGTATTCCGTCATCGGATCCTCGTCCCAGGATCCGTCAGGCAGACTGAAAAAAAATTTTTTTTTCAATTCATCTCTCATTATCATTTTATCATTATCATTTTTATTAATATTGTAATAATGACGATGAAATTCGTTTAATATTTAATTTTATCGTAATCCATGCAAATTTGATCCAGATAAAAAATTTGTCCTTGCCTGAATATCGAGTGTAAAATTTCCTCCATAAATGTTCCCGTCCCGACCTCGCTACCATTTCGCTTTCCTGCCTGGCAGAGAGCTTTCCTGACACAGGACTTTCCATCTTTGCCACGCCTGATAAATAAATCATTATTATAATTTTAAAAAATAACAAATTTTAGCCATTTTTTGACAAAAAATTAACATTAAAAATCCAAAAAAGCGATTTTTAATACGAAAAAATATTAATAAACGTCCAACAGCAATTTTTAAACAAAAAATTAGCAAAAAATTCTAAATGACAATTTTTAGACAAAAAATATCAATAAAAATGTAAAAAAACAATTTTTCAACGAAAAAATATTAATAAACATCCAAAAAGTAATTTTTGAACGAAAAATTAGCAATAAATATCCAAAAATTCATTTATAAACAAAAAATTAACAATAAAAATCCAATAAAACCATTTTTAAACAAAAAAAATTAGCAAGAAAAATTTTTAAAAAGTTATTTAGATAACTGGCTGTAAAAAAATTTGAAAAATCATGCCAAAATCGTGAATAAAAATTTCTAGGTGTATAGGCAAAGAAGTTTTTCTTGAAAAATAAAAAAAATTATAACATAAAAATCGGAACTAACGTCGTCAGCATAAATTCGATTTTTCGATAAAGCTCCCGCCTGCTCCGCCGATGATAAACCTCGGCTGGTTTTCTGTAGGGGACGGTCTCGGTGTAAGGGAGCTCGTAGGCGAGCCCGGCTGTCACGCCGACCGTAAAAAACGTTGCGGGCTTCGCGTAGGTTCCGATTGTCAAGCAATAAATTAACTAAAAAAAAATATCAACCACCATTGTTATCATTACAATTGAAATCATTTTATCATAAAAATTCTACATATAAAATTCCAAATAATCATAATTTTTTATTATTAATATAAATTATTATTAAATTTACTTTAAATATTCACTAATAAAATATTTGAAAAGCATATTAAAATTTCACTAAAACTATATCAATAGAAATCACAACAAAAATCACAATAATCACAATAAATCATAACAAAATGAGTATATAAATAAATATAAAAATAAATAAATAAGCAATAACAACCACCAATGTTATATCTTTACTATTGAAATAATTTTATCATCGAAAATCTATATATCAAATCCCAAATAATTATATTATTTTATTGTAAATATAAATTTTAATAAAATTTACTTGAAGTATGCACCATTAAAATGCATGAAAAACATATTAAAATTTTATTAAAACTATATAAATATTAATAAAAATAAATAAATAATTAAATTAGCAAATAACCAAATTACAAATATATCTCAAATAAATAAATAATTAACCTGAACGTTGCTTCCTTGTGGAAAAATAAGATATCGTTTTGGATAATCTGACGTTTCTCGGCGTGGTCGAAGAATATCAGTCTCGTTGTTGAATTTTGTGCAACTCGCAGTATTTTCAATGCACAATAAAACAAATATTTTTATTATTGTCTTTCTTAAAAACAGCATTTTTATTTTCAATTTTTATAATTTCATATTAATTGTTTCAGAAAAAAAATATTTAATGGCAATTTATATTTTTTTTTTAATTTATTGCTCTTTATGTATTTTTTCATTAAATATACTTTTCTTTGACACCCTGGAACTATTGACTCGACACGTTCGAGGCAACAATTACTACTGAAGACCTTCCCGATCATTTCCTTTTCTTTATATTTTTTTTATTTTTATTTTTTTACGAGCCCTCGTGCTAAATGGTCTTCCTCGCACAGAGACATTCCTTTGTACTCTCCTTCGGTGCTTCTCCTTTTTATCAAGTTAAATTAAAAAAAAAAGATTATTTGACGATGCTCTTAGCTCTTGATTATTTTATCATTTTTATTCTTATAATAATTATTATAAAGGTTATAATTAATTGTAATGTTTTTTATTAACTTATTAATACAATTATTGAACATAATTTTTTATCAATCTAGTGGGATGTAGGAAAATAATATGTAAAAAAAATGTTGAAAAGTCAAAAGTCCAAATCGTAGATCGAATAGGGACACGTTGGATACAGAAATTGGCAATTTTCTTTCCTGTCGTGGGCCTCGTCGTATTCCTGGTGACTCGGTAAGTCGAATTTCGATCCATCATTTCGCAGTCTTCGAAAAAAATTAAAATTTAAAAATTAAAAATTAAAGAAGGTAATCGACAAAAATTAAAAATTAAAAAAATGACATTTATAAATAATGGTAAAAATTAATTTTTAATAATCAGAAATAAAAACATTAAATAATACAATAAAAAAATTAATTTAATAAGTTAGATCAATAATTTAAATAAATCGAATTGGAAAACTAATCACAAAACAAAACAAAAAGGTTGAAAATGAAGAAAAAAATAAAATTTTGATGAAAAAAATAAAAAATTTAATTAAAAAAAAAATTATTTAAATAATTCGTACGTTACCTGAAAATCGTGTACAAAAGTTCCTGAAGGAATGTCCCAGTGCCAATCTCGTTGGAGTCCCTTTGGCCGGTCTCGCAAAGTGCCCTCATCACGCAATTTCTTCCCTCAAGACCGAGCCTGGTTGGCATGCAAATGCATTTTGAGCCCCCGGTAATCGTAAAAGCGTGAAATCGTCAAGGAGGACGAAACTTTTAATTGAAATCTTAATTCGGTACATCCGAATCTCGTTTGAGTCACGAAAAAGCTCACATTAATCCAAAAACTTCAAACTTGACATTTACACTGGTTCAATTGCCAATTAAATTTTCAATTTATTTATTTATTTTCCTCAAACCATAAAAATAAATATTCCTTTAGTTTCATAAAAAGATTTCTTAAAATAAAATAAACGATAAAAATGAAAAATATTTTGTTCGAATTGGAAAAAAAATTTTATTATAAAATTGTAGTTTTTTCTAATTAATTTTTAACAAAAAGAAAAAGAAATGATAAATAAAAATTTATGAGGAATCTTGAGAAAGCATTCTCTTCAAAATACGAATATAAACTTTGTGTGAATAATTTAAAAAATTAAAATTCAACCGTCAAATAAATAATTCAGAGTTTTTGGTCTGGAATGTACAGGCAGCGTATCCTTAAAGGGGCAGTGCGACAATATTTTCCACTGCACTGCAGTAAACAGTGCGTCAAAAAATATTTGAACCCATTGGGAAATTGTGCAAGCTTTCATGACGATTACAATAATATCTGCACCATTGTCATTAAATAAATAAATAAATAAAAATTTTGGACACATTTCATCTAAATATATTCTAAAAATGTTAAAAACATTCAAAGACATGATTTGAAACATTAATTAATGAAATAGAAATCGATAATTATTATCAAAAATATTAACAATTGACTTCAAATTTTTTTATATTTTACTATTGTTGTTTTTTTTGTTGTTTCTTTTTTAAGAAAAAATTGATACACTCACGAGTCAAGGAAAGCTTCGATTTTTGGAAAAAAGACACTTCGACTCTGACGATGAAGCAAATTTGAAAGTTTTTCGTCGACTTTGTTTGGCAGCTCCCAGGCTAGAGCTGCTGTCAGGCCCATGACCAATTCTCCTGGTTTCCAGTACGCACCAATCGTTAAACAGTAAACGAGCTAGAACGAATTTTAAATAAAAAAACTTTTTATTAATTACATTTTTTAAATAATTATTTGTAATGCAATTAATTACACAAAGAAATTAATTGAAAATATAAATTTTAAAGATTGACACAAAATTATTTACCTGTACGTTGCTGCCCTCAGGAAATATCAAATATCTCTTCTGCCTCGACAATTTTCTATCGTGTACAGCTTCGATCTCGTCCATGGATGAATTTTGACAATTTGCAAAATTCACAGCAGACGAAGCAAAGAGACAAAATGTGAGAATAAAAGTAGAAAAATCACCCCCTCGAATGTTCATTTTTATTAAATTGTAAAAAGTTAAATTAATTTAAAAAAGTGATCTCATGTTGAAAAAAAAATAAATACACGTTTTCATACAAATTTTTGGAATTTTTTAAAAATGCTATTTTAAAAAAATGTTTACTGAATGAAAAAATGAAACTTTTTTTGGAGTAATTTTATCGACGATGGAACGAGACGCTCGTGACGAGTGAGGAGAAACTTTTCGTAACGCGAGAGGAGAAAGGAAAAAAAAATGTTTTCTCCCTCACTCACTCTCGTCGCTGCTATAATAACAATCAATTTGGTAGAAAAGCAAACATTTCTGAGGAAAAGTAAGAGCTCGATAATTCGTTGATACAACCGAGTGGTAAATCCATTTTGTCGATCCCAGACCGTTATGTTTGCTCGTCAAAAGTAATTCTTGTTAAAGGTCGAAGGAGCCATTGTTTTCGAATTATAAAAAAAGCAAACGAGTGAAAAACGTCAATGAAAAAATTCTGGTACAGAAAAATAAAAATAAATGAATCATAAATATTTTTAACAAAATAATGAATTTAAAGAAAAATTCCAAATAACTCTTAATAAATTTATTTAAAAAAGTATTCTTTTTATAAATTTTTATTGTTAATTAGACTGTCAATTCCAATCAACTCCAGAGGGCAGAGAATGGAATATTTCTCACATGATTTTTCATCAAATTTCGAAATAGTCGAGCTGTCATTACTTCTTCTGAAAAAATATTGATTTTTTCAAAATTAAATTAAAATTATTGATGAAAAAACAATGAATAACTTGTTGAAAGTATATTTTAAAACTTACTTCGTTAATAACTTTATTATTTTAGCCACTACCCCTTCCTTGCCTCTAATGTACTTTCGTACTTGACAAATATTTTTCGACAGGCAGGCCTTGCCATCGAATCCATGGCTTGAAAAAAAAACGTGCAAACAAATTGTTGAAATTTAAAAAAATATATGTTTAAAAATTGTTTTCAAAAAACGTGATAGTAAAAATAAATAAAAAACGAGATTTTTTTGTTAAAAAATAAAATTAAAAAGTATTCGTTAATAAATAATATTTAAAAAAACATTTATTGATAAATATTGTTTAAAAAATTGTAAAAAAATCGTTTAAATGGACAAATTTTTTGATAAGTATGTTAAAAATATATTCTGACCCTTCGCACCCTTTCTCAGGAGCCGGAGTCAGAAGTAGAAGCCCCGAGTAAATAATTCACTGGCTATTAAACTATTTATTACCTCTCGTAGAGGAGCTCGGCACTCTCGTGAATTTCGTCGACGTTACGGCGTTTTCTTTTCTCCATGCCAGTGTATGGTAGTTTCCAAGTTACTTTGAAACCGGTCGCCTGGGCAAAAATCGTCGAACTGGGTATCGAACCAATTTTATAATTCAGCCTGTACTGTTTCCCAAAAAAAAACAGAAAAAAAATTCACACCCAAGAATAATTTTTATCTTACAATATTTATAAAGTACAAAATATACAATATAAAATTCCTACACAATTATTTTTAACCAGAATAAAAAAATTTTTATCATCAAAATTTTTATCAGCAAAAAATATTTTTGCTTTTGTCTTAATAATGTTTTTTTTCAACATTTGTTTATTTACTTAAGAAAAATTTAATAATAATAAAAATAATTTGTTTAATTATGAATTAAAGTTTTTTAAAATTTATTTATTGTTTAGCGAGCTTAATTTTTTTTTCTAAAGTCATTTTTTATTACTAAAAGATGTAGAGCTGCGAGAGAGCAAGGGGCAAGTTGGGGATAAGGTCAATTTGAGAAGCCCGAATCGTATCGATCGTGGGTCGACGCCCTATCGCCCGGCAATTTCTTAGCGGCGAAAGAAATACGTAGATTTTGGCAAGACACACAAAATCTTCATATTTTTCATCCTACCCCTGCATTTCATATCCAAAACTAAAATCAATCTTAATGTCTTCAAAAAATTTATAACTATGTAAATATAAAATTAATTACAAGTATATACAAAAAAATTGTTTTATTGTCTAAAATTTGTCAATAATTATACGCACGTGAAAAAAGCAAGTAGCCAAAAATTTGACATTAAATTTCTCTAAATTTAAAATTCAAATAAAAATTCGTGTTCTTTAAAAATGTTTTCCTGTTCATTACACTTAAAAAATAAAAATTAAATTGTATTTTTCAATTATTCACACTCTAAACAAGCTAATTATAATTCTCAATAATTAAAAACTATAAAGTATAATTAAACGATATTTAGAAAGCCAAATAATTTGTTTAAATAAATTTTACAATTTTTCAAACGATTCAAAAAATAGTACACAATTATTAAATAATATTTGAAGCACTGAATATCATTCATTATTTATAAAAAATAAAAAAATTTGTCAATTTCGACTGTTTGAGAACTCATCTTATTTATTATTTTTGAAAATAAGAAAAAAATTATTTATTGCTCAGCAATTTATGAAATGTATTGGATGTTGGACGATTTTTCGTCTGCCTTGTTTCAAAGGGCGGAGGAAATTGGGTGTCGATTCCTTGCTCGCGTAAACACAGAAGCTGTTGAGAATGGAAAATTCGAGATAAGGAAGTGTTGGGTGTCACGGGGATGCCTGGTGTATTCGCAGGGGGTTGAAACCGATATTAAGGGGTATCGAGACTCGAATACGTTCGGGCTATATATTTTTTTTTCTACCTCTTTTTTTTCGCCAATATATTTGTGCATACGTGGCTCGGTGTATGTTTATATCGAGGGGTGTGGGCCCGCCTTTGCTCACTCCTTGTAAAGGGGTGGCGGCTGCGAGGATGGCCTGGACCTGGCAAGCCATTTGTCACGGAAAAACCATCTCGTTGCTTGCTTTCCTCTCTGCTTACTTTCCTGCTTCTCCACGGGACCTTTCGCTGCTAACGGAAATCCCTCTTCGACCCCCCCGGTCATCAGGAACTCGAAAAAAGGTCGAATTTTTCATGACAGTCGAGAAAATTCGACTGGGAAAACTCACTTGAGCAAATTCGCTCCGAGACACCAATTTCAGAAATTATTTGGACAAGTTTCGCCTCAGAATTATCTGCTTTGTGATCTCAGTTGGGAAAATTTTTCATTCGATAAGTGTTGATGGGAAATATACCAATTGAGAAAAGCCAGCTGGGAAAATTAAGTACTGATGAACCAATTGGAAAATTAAGTTGGAAAAATCGATTGGTCGAACATTACGTTGGGAATTAGTACTCGAAGAAAACTTCTCGAGAATGTTAAGTTGGAAAAACAGTTGAAATATTCACTTGGGCCCAGTTTTTTGAAGGATAAACCAAGTTAGTTAACTCGAGAGGTTTAAGTTAAGTTCCCCCACCTAGATCCCAGAACACAGATTAGGGCAAGACCGATAGGTGGAAGTACTCGAAGTGGGGGAACTTAACTTAAACCTCGCGAGTTAACTAACTTGGTTTATCCTTCAAAAAACTGGGCCTTGGAAAATTAAATTGGAAAATTAGTGTTGTGAAAATTTAATTGAAAAGTGGACCTTGTGAAAATTCAATTGGAAAATGGATCTTGTGGAAATTCGATTGGAAAATGAATGCTGTGAAAAATTAATTAGAAAATGCGTGCTGGGAAAATTCAATTGAAAAATGGGTGTTGTGAAAATTCAATTTGAAAATGAATGCTGTGAAAATTCAATTGGAAAATGGATCTTGTAGAAATTCAATTGGAAAATGAATGCCGTGAAAAATCAATTAGAACATGCGTGCTGGGAAAATTCAATTGGAAAATGGGTGCTGTGAAAATTCAATTGGAAAGTGAATCCTGTGAAAATTCAATTGGAAAATGAACGTTATATAAATTCAACTGGTAAATAAATACTGTGAAAATTAAATTCCAAAAATCAAGTAGTAAAAAATCTAAGAGAAAAGCTAGAAAATAATTGTGAAAAACTAGCCAAGATTTTCTTCACGGGAAATCCAGTTGGAAGCGTTTCACCGGCAAATTGGGGATAGGATTTGAGATTGGACGAAGGCTGAGACGGACGACAATTGGATAACGTATAAATGCATGTGTTCTTAAGCTTTCATATGCAAATGAAAATTGAAGGGGAGACGCCTTAACGTTGTCGTCGGGGCGAACGGTCCAACCCCCTCCCTCCCCACCCCCTTCAACCCCTCGCACTTCCGGCAACCAGTCCGAGGCAGCAAAGCCTTATTCGGCAACGTCGCGAATTCCTAGCTGTGCAGATGGATGAAACGTGAGTACACGGCCAGTCGGGAAATGGGTTAACGCGTCGTTCTGTGTCTCGAGGGCCACCCGAGGGGGGTTACCATGCATGAGCTTACACTCTCCACGTCAGATGCATTCACATGGCGAAGTCCTATAACCGTCCATCCACCATGCAACCCCCTTTCGACATCAACCCCCAACTCCCACCCCCGTCCCATCATCCCTCGCCTCGTCTCGCTCAAATTATCAATAATCACACTCGCAATAAACAATTATATTTGCTAAAAATTATACAAAATTATCTCGTCTGTTGAATTTTTGATATTCTTAATTTTCATTTATTTGATAATTTGCATAAATTTTTGCTGGTGTGATATAAAAAATTTTTTTTACAACGGGGTTGGTTATTTAATGACGTATATTAATGTCGAGTTACACGAAAATAATAATGATTTGACTTTTATTGAATTAATATTAATATTTAATATTTAAATATTAAAATAAATATTTAAATTTATATATTTAAATATTTAATATTTAAATATTAAATTATATTATAATATTTAAATATTAATATTTAATATTTAAAAATGCATAATTTTTGTTGGAATTAAAAATTTTTTCTTGATTTAAATTGTATGCTGGCTTAAAAAAAATGCATAAATGGTGACTCACGAAAAAAGAGCTGCCCTTTTTGAATGCGATGGCTCTTCTGGCTCGCGTTGAAGAATTCTCGCCTCGTACGAGGATGAGGATGAAGCAGATACAGGGCAAGAAGCTCGGGAACCGCATAATCGACTGGAAAGTCGCTCCGGATGCTCCGCGTGGAATTCTCACTGTGGCGAATGCCCAAAAACACATCGGCGAAAACGTTACAACATTGCGGGACAAATTCCTTCAAAGTTCATTTAAACTTCATTCCCCGCTTAATTGAATTTTTTTTCCCAATTTAATCCCAGAGCGTATCGCAGTAGATTCATTATTTTTCTTTTTATTTTCCATTAATCTCTCACTTTTTCTTCGATTTTATTATCTATTATTATTCTTGAAAATTATTTCACGTTTCGACTTTAAATACATGAGCATTTTTTAAAATTTTATTTGTATTTAAAAAATATACGAGTAAACAAAAAAATTGGTACAATTTATTTTTTGACAATATCAAACATTAATTGTCAAAAAATATTTTTTTAACTCGTATTGTTTAAATGAAGTTCATTGTTTAAAATTCAGTATTAACATTTTTTATAATTTGCAATATTAAAACATGTAATAAAACATTATCAATGGATTAAAAAAATCTTTAAAAAAGTACTGTTTTATTTGACAAAATGAAATATTGATTAATCGTTTAAAAAAAATGAAAAAAATTTGTTTAAAAAAAATAATTATTATTTGTGAAAGTGACGAATCGAGTGCGAAACTTTTGATCGAACCACAGGCTTAAATCTGACACCAATTAGCGATTCGCTCTCAAATCTCGCGTAATAAATTAACCGTGCAATTTAATTAATGAGATAATTACAAACCGATTCCGGACACGCGCTCGCCTCGAAGTAACGAGACTTAAAATTAATTACAGCGGAAAAGATATTCCGTCGAAACGCGGCCTTTACATTTTTATTAACGATATTACAGCCTGATTAATTAAATATTTAATTTTTTTAATTATCGATGAAAAAAAAAAGAAAATAAGTATCCCGGAACGTTTTTTTCCAACGAAAAAAAAAACGTCGCGGCTTTGGCGCACGACGGGAAAGAACTGACAAAAATTCTCGATTTCCCACCGTGTGGCGGTGAGAAAAAAAATGAGATTTGTATTCATTACGAGTTAGCACCTGGAAACGAGAAAAAAAAATTCGTATTTAACCAGGTCGAAGACCTTTTATTAGAACGTTTCAAAAGATGATAATCAACGATGCAAATAATTAAACAAGACTTTTTTATTTATTTATTATTTATTCACATATACGTTAAACTTTTTTTTCCAATATTTCATATTTTTTTAAAATATTTTGTCCTTATTTTACATTTTTATAACTAATTTTTTTAAATAATTGATAAACATTTTTTAAACTAATTTTTGTTCAATTTGCTTGGAAGTACTTAAAATAAAATTCATTAAAATATTGGTCAAAATAGCTGTGTTTTTTTAATAATGTGGAGTCGATGATACCAAGTGTTAAATATTTGTTTAAAATTGTAGAAAAAAACGTGAGGCGTAAAATTTCATCTATATATTTTCTTTTTTAATCGCTAAAAAATGTCTAATAGATGGAATCGTATTTCGAGACTCGGTCGAGCAATCCAAAGCCCCTGGGACAATCCGGATACGTCAGAGTGCAATTCTCCCCAGTTTTTCCAGCGAGCGAGGCACCAAGATAATCCCTGTAATCTCTCGTCGCATTAGCGTCATTTCCGGTCTCGTATCCAGGCCTGTCAATTCACATTTAAAAAAAAATACAAAATTCGTCTCCATCGACGTTATATTTTTAATCAATTAATACATAAGAAAAAAAAATTTTTAAAATTTATTTTGTCATCTATAAAAAATAAAAATAATATTTAAAAAAATAATAATTTTAAAATTAAATTGAGAAATATGTGGTCGAAAGCTAAAATATTGTTAATGCACAAAATAATGAAAAAATATGTTTAAATATATAATAATATTTTAAAAAATTTTTTTTAATCTTTACGTAAGAACGAGATGCAGCAATTGTCCAACGAGTCCTTCGTCCTGCAGAGGACTCTCGGCAGCCTCGCAGATACTTCTCAGCATGCACTCCTTTCCATTTCCACCATATCTGCAAAAAACAATTAATTTAGTAAACAATTAAAAAAAACTAAATAAATTTATATCGAATGAACAATAAATATTAAAATTAACATAAAATAAAAATAAAAAAGAAACAGAAGAATGAAATTAATAGAAAAATAATAAAAAATAAATAAACAATATATGTTAAATAAATAAATAAATGAAATAAAATAAATTTGAATCATTGAATAATGCGAGTGAAGTGATCGAAGTGAAATTAATCCGAGCTTCAAAAATTCAATAATATAAATAATGGGAGTTAAATAACGAAATTAAATAAATGGTAAAAAGCGAATGACAACGTTTGAATAATATTTAGCTCAAATAATTGAAATTCAGGTGAGAAAGCGTGCTTGCGGTACTTTTCATTCCGAGCATGTTTACAGTCGAGGAAAACACGCGGCTCGTACCACGCCCTGAGCCGGAGTGTTCTGGACGCGCAGCGATCCCTCACCCCCCCGCCCTTCCGCCCAGCCATCGGCGCGCTGACGTAGCGCGAAACCTCCTTTCTCCACCATACACCTATTTTTTTCTCTCTCTCTCTTAACTACTATTCATATTTACTTTTTTCTGCATTATTATAATTTAATTGTTACATTTATTTATTTATTTATTTATTTATTTATTCATTCACTCATGCATTCATTCATTCATTAATTTATTTATGTATTTATTTATATATTTATTCATTCATTTAATTATTTATTTATTTATTTTTTCGTATATTTATTTATGTTATTCATTCAATTTATTTTCATTTACTTATGCGATTATTTATTTATTCAAATGAATTCATGATCAATGTTTCAAAATTATCAAATAAATTGATTATTAGTTTAATTATTATTATCATCATAGTTACCTTACGTTACGTTACCATACATATTGTCATTATTTCAATTTATCTATTTACTCATTTACTTGTTTATTTATTTATTCATTCATTCATTAATTTAATTGTTCAAACAATTTATTTATTTAATCTACTTATTTTGTGTTCACTTGTGTGATTATTTATGTATTTATTCAAATAAATTTATGATCAATGTTTCAAAGCTATGAAGCTATAAATTAATAATTAGTATAATTATTATCTCCATCGTTAGCTGCAATTTTAACTTACAATTTCATATTGTTATTATTAATATTATTATTATTACATACATATTGTCATTAAATTTTTATTAAAATTGTTATTACCTCGTCAAAATTTTAAAAACTACTTTTATAACTGTATGTAATTTGTTAAAAATAATTAATTATTGTAATTTTTTTAATATGTTACAAAATATGACATCTTCGACTTTTTTTTACCTCTCGATCGTGTTCTCGATTGATCGATAGATAATCGATCTCGTTGTTCCCGATCTCGAAGGTATTCGTGGTGATCTCTCGGATCGTTTGCTCGGGCCCTCGTTGTAGTAGCTCGTGAAGAAGGTAGCGTTCTGCGGGATCGGAAATTGGAATTGGAAATTCGTCGCGAAGCTCATCGTTCTGCCTGCGGTCAAGGATATCGGTACGCTGATTCCCATCAGGAGCTTCAGGACGAGAGCACAAATTTTAACTCGATATTGAAAAAATGATCAGTAATTTATTATATAATCGTTAAGTTAAGAATTTCAATCGAACAAGCCAAAAAACTGATTTTTGGATCAGTTTTTTTCAATTTTACCATATGAATTCTTGGGTTGCGCTTCAAACAAGTAGAATTTTCATAATCTATGGAAAATTTTCGACTGAATAGGCTCTTTAAAATAAAAATAAAAAGTTCAACAAATTTTTCAAATTTTTGAAGGGGTACATTTTCTATTTTTTCAAAAATCTTCAAGGCGTCATAACTTTTTAAATAATTTATATATTTACATAATTCCAGCACCATTCGCTCGGTGTTGCAAAAAGCTTTAAAACACACCCTTAATAAAATTGAATTCATCAAAATAAAGGAAAGATATCGCAAATTGAAATTTTCATATTAAACAAACCCAAAATCTGATTTTTTAATCTGTTTTTTGAATTTGTCAATACGAATTATTGAATCATGTTCCAAACAATTAGAATTTTTATAATCTACGGAAAATTTTTGCCTGAATAGGATCTTTAAAATAAAAATTCAAAATTCAAAAAATTTTGCAAATTTTTGAAGGAGTACATATTCCATTTTTTCAAAAATCTTTTTAAAAACCACCCCCAATAAATTTCATTTCACAAAAAAAAGAAAATTATCACAAATTGAAATGTTCATGTATCTACAAGATCAAGAGCGAGCAAAAAACCACTCGAGCTCGTACTTGGAATCTCAGAGTAAGAAAAGCAAGAAACTGGGAAAAAGTGGCCCTATTGAGAGAGCACTGTATTAGTAAGAAAACAATAAAAAAATAGAGTGGTTGAACTGAAAAAAAAGTTAAACTCAAAAAAAAAGAATGCAAAGTAATATGATAAAATTAATATGATAACACACTGAGAACAGATTTAGTTAAAAAATATTTAATTGAAAGTATATCGTCGAAACAACACTTGTTTATTTAAAATAATTAAACTTCAATTAAATAAACAAAAAATTTAGTTCAATTTGCAAAATAATATCATCGAACGTATTGAAACAAATATTTTGTTGAATCAACCAAATTTCGTTTTCAGTGCAGCAATGGGACTTTAAAAGCAACAACATCTTACCGGTGTCATAACGATAAAAAGCAACGATAAAGGGTTGTGTAACGTAAAAATATATATACAAAATGAGATAGCCAAAAAATGTTGAAGCGTCGCGGATAATCCGTCGAGGGAAGAAAAATTCTCTCGCCGCGGTCTCGGGAGCTTATCAACGGGGTAGGAAAAGAGGGATGAAATTTTTTTCCACCCTCTCGCAATCGCTTAAGCTCGAACCTCGTATTCTTATCACCTGCACCGTTGGCTTGGCCTTAAATCGAACAAGAGGAAAAGACGGTGAGGGGTTGAAGGGGGTGGGGGGGGGAGGAAACAAAAAAACGAACATATCGGATAATAAAACGGGGGAAATGCGGGCACCGGGCTGCGATAAACAAATAACGATCGTCCTCCGTCCGGGATCTCACGAATCTCATTTCGCTTCGGTTAATCGCGTAATTAACTTCGGCCTCGTTACGGTACGAGCTGGCGAAAACCTCTTGTTTTTTCCGGCCATCATTTCACGGTGATAACGACGAGAATAAAATATATATACATGTATATGTTCGAAAAATATTCAAAAAACATTACGATCTGTCATTTTTAAAAAAATAATAAACAATCATAATCGTTATTTAAATAATTTTAGATAACAATAATGGTTACCGCTATAAGCATAATTATTATAATTTTAAACAGCATGTTAAATTATAATTTTAGTTACTAATATTACTAGTATTATTGTAAATTATGTTATAATAGATATAGTAATATAATAAATTAATATAATTATATATATTATAATATAATTAAAATTATATGTTTTATATATATCATATACTATATAAATAATATTATATAATAAATATATAATATAAATATATAAATATATGAATTAAAATAATTATAATACAATTATATTATAATAAAATGTTACTGTTATCATCGTCATCATTGTTATAAACAATTCAAAATCACTATATCGGTAATTATTACTATGACCGTTCATATATTTTAATAAAATAATAAGATAACCAACTGTACTATTTTATCATAATAATAATAATAGTGAATTATGCATTATAATAAAAAATAATAACGAAGATTGCTCTTAGTATCATATCGCGATAAAATATAAATGAGACGCCAAACATGCATGCGAGGTGAGAGCTCATAGTAATTAATTTAAGGATCCCGAGGAAAATTTTGGCAAACTTTGGACAGAGTAAAAAAAAAGATAGAGAGAGAGAGAGAGAAAGAAAAAAGAAAGTAGCGAACGCTGGAAGGGAAGTTTTACGAGTAATCACCGTGAAGTTCGCATTTCGAGAATTGAAATATGAAAGGGGTCGGGACGGAGTGATACGGGAGGAAGCGTGCGAGAAGTGGGCGTTTAAGAAATGAAGATTCGACGGAAAGTTTCGACGAAGCGAAAATCTCCGCGAGGCTCGCCCGAATGCACTTGGTCTACGCGTCACGCGAGATTCGCAACTTCATCTACTCTCGCCTTCCTATTTTTCAAATCTCTTTCTTCACTATCATTGTCATATATATAATTATAAATTGTATATAAAATTATTATTATATTTTATATAATATATAATTATATTTTATGTAGTATATAATATATTATATACTATACAATATTATATTATTATATTATATATTAACATTATTATAATATTATACATAATGTATTTTGGTTTATTCAATATGAATTCTTCAATTTCGCCCCAAATAATTAACATTTTCGTTAATTAATACACCTTCAAAAATTCGCAAAATTTTTCGAATTTTTTTATTTCGATTTTAAGACCTTATTCGATCGGAAATTTCCTGTAGATAACGAAAATGCTACTTATT